>SKCR01017156.1:0-225838 GCA_019454045.1 Zanthoxylum bungeanum
ATATGTATTTAATACTAATTCACTATTTAATTCCAAATTAAATCTTACACTTTATTAACGAACCTTTACGACTTAGATTCTAAATCTAACCGTTACGGATCTCAAAGCCCGATTAACATCCAATGTTAATTTAATTAAAGTCCAATGGGCTTTCAATTATTTTCTTAAGGCATGGACTTTTGGTCAACTTGGGTCAAACCCATAACCAAAGCCCAATCAAGGAATAACCCCATAAGCATTGAAATCAATTTAGGCCCATTAGGCCCAATTAAAATTTTAAAGGTCCATTAGTCATAATTGGACTTTATGGATATGGTTTTGGGCCCAATTGGATCCAACCAATTTTCCTAAACCAATCTTGGTACAACCAAGCCCAATAAGCCCAATAACAACTTTTCAAGCCCAAATCCAATTTAAGCCCAATTAATTAAACTAGAAAAATTCCAAATTCACAATTTAATTACTCAAAGTGTATAACATAATTAATTACCCAAATCAATATTTCCAAAACACCAATTAGCCTAATTAATCATGCTCTTTAACATTAAAACATGTCCAACACATTTTAATCAAAAATCAAACCCATTACATGCTAATAAGCTCTCGAAAATCATGGGATATTTTGTCCAATTCCAAATTCAAACCAATTAATTCTCAAATCAACAATTACCCAATTGATCTCAACTCATCCAATGAATCAAAAATCAAAAATTCCAAGACATTAGGGCAAGTTCATCATTCGGCCAAGCCATATTTTTGGGCAAATTGTTCCAAACACCTTTCATGAAATTGATCCAATCAAACTTCAATTAAACTACATTTAAGCATACTCAATCATCAATTTCATCAAATCATGCACAATACATTTTACCCAATTTTAACCTAACCCTAAATCAAGTTTCATGCTTTTACTCGCTCTGATACGTTATTGGGAAATCTCTAAGTCCCGAGGATCGATTATCAAGCATAAAACATACAAGTGAATACATCGAGGAAGTTGCAGAATACTTACATCGATCGGTTGAGCGATACGGTAAGAACAAAACTTTTTTAAGCCATTTGAAGTCCTCTAAGGCTCACGGCATTTTCAGGTTTTGGCTCCTCAATTCGGTCCAAGCTCCAAGCTTTTGGGTGGTGATTACAAGCTCACAAGTTGGTTCCCTTCCCTATCACCTTCGCAAGACTCCATGTGTGCTAGCACTTGGTGATTTTTGCCACAAAAATCACTTAGTTCTTCTTCCTTCCATTCACGGCAGAAAACCAGAAAAAACAGAAGAGAAAAACAGCCCCATGTGGGCGTGAAAGAGGGAGGAAGAAAGAGAAGAGAGAATGTGTTGGTTGTTGGCAAAAAGTGTATCTAATACACTTATTAATTTCCAAATTCATTTTCCAATTTTTGCTTTTCCAAAAAGTCAAGCCATTAAAGCTTTCCAACCACTACATCAACTATTCACATCACTCAATCAATCAAGTGACAAGTTGTCACATCACTAAAAGTAACTATGATTTGACGCTTGATGTGACTAGCGATTTGACGCTTGATGTGACTAGCGATTTGACGCTTGATGTGACTTGGGTGCCGCACTCGAATTCGAAATGTGAATGCGCTCGCAAACACTCCAGGGCTCAGGTTCGCTAATTCGAAATTAATGAATTATCTGTTGCGACGCAATAAAATGATTATGCCTAGCGAAATCACTATTCACGTCGCTAACGAATTAATTCTAAATTAACTCGTTCGCCCGAATTAAAATCTAATTTCAATTCCGCGTCGGAATCCAATTTCGTATAATATCGAATATATTATTTTATATCGAATTTCCAAATTAATCGTTATCTCTCTTTAATTGATATTTTATCCCATATAAAATATCTCTGTAATTAATCCCAGATTAATTTTCTCTCTCATTTAATTAATCCCAGATTAATAAAGTACGAGTCATACGTCATCGGCGAATCTTCGGGAAGCGACCCATGAGATCCCCGGATATGTTGGCAGTAAATCCGGTCATCGGACTATCCGAACACGTAAGTACCTAGTACTACGTTTGTACCGATTTACAAGACAAGGTTGGCTTCTAGCAAAGCGCCATGCCTACCCAATTCTCCAGAAATATCCTTACAGGAATATGTGATCTATATCAGACGTAGTATACGTAGTATTGCATATCGCGATCCAGTATCGGATGTCACATGCAAGGCCTGGGGCTGGAAATGTGTCTGCCCCGTACGAAGCACATATTGGATCTCTGGTAACTAGTCTCTATATCGGATAATCATGACCTAGTTATATTATCTCGATGACTGCAGTACATAAGAGAACCAGTACCGTATCCTGCGTGACCATCATCTCCACTATGACTGGAGTGATACTTCCGTCTTGACATCACACCCACACACTACGATTCTCAATATACCCAGCAGAGGCGTACACAGAACCTGTTAAAGCCATGACGACCAAAACCAAGTATATTGATTGTCGCAAGTATTAGCGGTGCAAGTCTCAGGTTAAGACCAAATACACCTACCCTGATTTCGGACTTCCATAGACACATAGTCATACTACCAATGGAATTCCGAGGGGTCTATCCAAAGCGAAGCTGTTTTCTGTACCATCGGTAAACACACTTCCTACTACACTTGCATGAGTATCCTATACCCAAATATATGAGAACTATGTCGTTATGCCCTCACAACGCGCACAAGTGTAATACCAGTTTTTTGCGCATTATCGATGTCCAATCTCGATAATACTCTGACTAGGGATATTTAATGGTTGAACCATCGTGGATTGATACTATCTCATATAATCTCAATCCAGGAACTAATCATATGGACCTTTCATCATTTATACATCTTAGTGATCTAATCACAAATGATAAAAGAGCAATTTCCTTTGTCACATAGTTAATTTGTACAACAACACCATGATCTGTACAAATAGTGACGATATGGGTCATAATTGTCCAACAAAAGCCCCCCCTCACGTCACTGCCCATTCACACAGCAAGCTATCGCAGCCCCTCACTCAACCCTCCACTTCAGGTAGCAGCCCCTCACTCAACCCTCCACTTCAGGTAGCATCCCCTCACTCAACCCTTAACTTCACGTAGCAGCCCCTCACTCAATCATCAACTTCACGTAGCAGCCCCCTCACTCAACCCTCAACTTCACGTAGAAAGCCCTCACCTAGCAGCCACTCAGCCCCTCCCTGACCATCACAAACTACACATTCTTTCACGAACATTAGCCACCTGAACACTCGAAAGCCCTAAGCCAAAATGCCTCCCCTCACTCAACACGCAGACCATCACTCATTCTCTCTCTCAAATCTCGGTCTCTCACTCTCCATACAGACCAAATCAACAGCCTTTCTCCCATCTCTTTGGGCGCTTCATATAAACCCTAACTTGAACCTACGCAGCCACGCCACTCACTGCCGAGAACGAACCACAAGAACACACACCACACTGAACCATAACAGATGAATATATGAACCCTTCAACGAGAAAACCCTAAACCTTTGTTTCTCTCTGCTCACGGCTAAACAAACAGAACTCCACAGCAATCAAGCTCTCGGCATCCCCTCACAATACACTAAACACACTCACCACAGCCCTTAACCGACCAAAACAGTCCAGAAACAGTCCCCGAATTAACCCAAAACTGAACCTAAAAAAGGCCCAAAACAGTCCCTAAGTTGCCTTAAAACAGTGACCAGAAAATACAACACAAACAGCAGCGAAATGGAGTGAAAATAGCAGCCCAAACAGGGAAACAACGAGGAAAAATGTTGGATTAGTGAACCAGGAAAGTTACGGAATATCAACCCTTCCGACGGCCGTGTAACACGCTTTCAAGAGACGAAAAAAGAGGTTAAACCTGAGGGCACCTTCTTTATTTATTATTCTTCGTTTTTTTATTTATTTTAATATATTATCGCATGAGAGTCGTTTGTTGATGCATGATGTGAATTCCGGGTGAACGGAATGCGTGTTCTCTTTTGTGGTATATCGGATGGAAACCAAGACATAAATTCCGTAGCGGAATCCGAATGGACGGTAGTGCGGTTTGTACTCGGGATACAATGCCACGTATTACTTAAGAGACATATGTATTTCATTTCATCCAAACATGTATACGAGCATGATTAGTCGTTAGCATTTATTTATTTAAGTCGTTAGTATGTTATTTATTTCTTAAGCATGATTTAGTTTAGTGTGTTATTTATTTTTATGCATGATTTAGTTATTTTCTTTCACAATAGGAATTTAAATTGCGCTTATGTTTAGGATGTTATTTATTCTTTGTATTTGATGATTCAACATGCTCATTGTGTGATATCGTATGTTTTCCGTTGTGATAATTACTTTCAAAGCTTGCAAACTTAGACTAGTATTTACTTTGATGAATGCGAACTAGATCTAAGTTACTCTTGAGCATATATGTTACGTAGACCTAGTTAAATTATTCAATAAATCTGTTCATTACAAGTGACATAAGTAAAGGACCAATCTTGAACCCAACGGTTTGAGGTCTTCCCTTGCGAGGGGTGAGTGCGGCCTTAAATCATTTTCCCGGTTCACACCGGGTGGCGACTCCATTTTATTATCTGGTTTAGTCCCCCACGGGCAACTCAGTACTCCCGACTGGGCCGCGAGCCCGGAACAACGTCATCCATTTCTGTGTCCTACAATGCCAATGCCCCCAAATGAGAAGGAAAGATATAAATACCCATTTTGTATGCGAGTTACATATGATACGGTCCCTCACCTCACTGTATCCCCACTGTTTGACCTATGGTATGGAAAGTGTCCACCCATATAGACAAAGGTATGATGTTGATAGTGTCATTAATCGTGCAAACCCAAAAATCTCACATGATTCTTCCGCTGCAGCCACAGTCTCAAGCACTGATCACACATATCAACCCGCGAACTAGAATACCACTCTTATAAGAAAATATTATCCATGAGAGTGGCGATTCTCTGTTGTATCTTTACAAACTTCACGTGTTTCAACAAATGACCCAATCATACCCTTATGACCGGATCTTTTGAACCAGGGAAGGGGAATGTCAAAGTTATTTGATCTACACATAAGATTGTAAAGACCTCAAGTCTAAGGACTAGTCATACAATCGATACATGAATGTTCTCACAGACACATTGGATAAACACTCCATGTGAAAACTTTCGATGGTCAGTTCGATGGGATAGTCCTACGCAGGTTATCTCTAAAAATTCAGGTATTATTGCGATGCAGAATGAGATAGGAGACCTTGTTCCTACCAAACTAGTCATGGGTTGGCGCATGTGTATAGATTATAAGAAGTTGAATAACACCACCCTCAAAGACTATTTCCCATTTCCTTTCATTGAATAAATTCTTGAGCGGGTAGCAGGTCAACCATTATATTACTTTTTGGATGGTTAATTGGATATTATTATAGGAATCAATCTAACGAACACTTCAGGGGAAAGCTCATCACACAGTAAAATTTACAATTTAGCCCCGGGATCAACCTTGTAATTTTTTTTTCCTCTCCTTATGTTTCAATCCTTATTTTTATAATAAAAATTCAGGTCCAGAATAGCCCATTTGCATGTGCCACTTGCTGCTTTAAGAAAGGACGTCAAATGTTTGCTTGTGATATACAGTGTCCATTCGGCTTCCATCAGTCATACACGCCAATCTTCTTTCATGATGATGATTGAATAAGCAATGCTATGAATTTGGCTTTCATGAGCCCATGCGGATCCAACTTGCTGCCTTTGTTTTTGTTGGTAAATATGTGTTATCAAACAAAATTTAACATGCAAATTTATCTAAATCACTCACTAACATGCCAAAATCAGAACATAACTAATAAACTTAGAAAAACCTGGAAAATGTAGAAGATAATGATTAAACTGAAACCAAGTCGAGCCCACCTCGGTGCGATACGAATGTCTTGTGGCTAATGTTCTCCCAGGATTACTTGGATGCTTCTTGTAGAAGAGGCACTCATTTCATAAGAACTTGAACCAGGGAAAAATTAAGGAAAATCTCTTTTAAACTATTCTCTAATTATGACAGAATGTTGGAATTTATAGATTGGAGAGAATAAACCCAAGCCCCCTTTTTATAGGCATGGAAGGGTGCCTTTGCGGGCACCCTTTAGCTTAGGGTGTAACCCTCCTAAGGGTTATACCCATTCATTATACCTGTTGTAACCTAGAGGTGTGTTCTTCCAATTTAGAGGACATGTCCATTCTACATGTGCCTTTCCTATAAGACAATTCTTAAGTGACATGTCTCTCCTACACTTAAACTATATATATTTAGAGAATTTACAACAATCCCCCACAATTTTCTAAATATTAATGCAGACACTTAAGAGAGTTTATGTGAAATAAAACTGAATCGAAATAGGTAGCTTTCGCCTTGAACCTTTCTTAGTGAATGACAATCGAATTTACTTGGAAAACTAGTGAACCATAGTCTTGAACTGTTCCGTCGTTGGTGTAAACCAAGACAATTGCCAACCCAAAGCCTTACCTATATCATTTCATGTTCTACGGTTCTGTTCATTTCGGCTATGAACATTGGTCATGGATTCATCAAGTACTTTAGAGAATTCAGCCTTTAAAACTCCCATGGAAGCGGCCTCACTTCTTACTTGAAATAGGTGATCTACTATAAAGAAGTAATCTCCCTTAACCCCCATTAAGACTCTTATTCTAATATAGTGATCATTAAAAGCCTTAGCTTATCCTAACCTTGACAGACAACACTCTGCGTCATTACAGGAATGGGAAATAGTATAAAACTCTACAATGCTTATTTAAAATTGCAAAAAGTTTCAGTTGTCCCTTATGAACATAGATTTTGGGATCTACAATCAGCTAGGTTGGGTTTTCACAGTGACAATTCTTAATTTATAGGCTTCAAGCCCATCCCCTCGATGACTTCTCAATTTACTCTCTAGGTAAACCTTTATTAAGTGGATCCGCTAGGTTTTCCTTTGATTTGACATAATCTATCGAAATTATGTCACTTGAAAGCAGTTATCATATGGTATTATGTCCACGTCGTATGTGTCGAGACTTGCCATTATATATTTTATTTTGGGCTCTCCCAATAGCTGATTGACTATCACAATGTATGTTTATCGATGGCACTGGTTTTGAAAATTTGTAATATCCTTAAGGAAATTTCGAAGCCTTTCCTCTTTTTCCGCTATTTTGTCTAATGCTATGAACTCTGATTCCATAGTAAACCGGGCAATACATTTTTGCCTTGAGGATTTCCATGACACGATTGCACACCAAGTTTGAAAATAAATCCACTTGTAGATTTAGAATCCACTATATCAGATATCCAATTAGCATTGTTGTATCCCTTTAGAACAACATGATATCTCATATAAAATATACCGTATTTTGAAGTTTCTCTCAGAAACCTCAAAAGTCCTACCATGGCTTTCCAGTGGTTATGTCTTGGATTGCTCGTATATCTGCTAAGCCTGTTTACAGCTTCAGCGATATCAGGCCGTGTATAATTTGTCAGATACATCAGACTTTCGATGATTCTTAAATACTATAATTGCAATACGCTTGAGCCAGTATTCTTTGATAAATGAAGAGTTAGGTCTACAGGAGTTCTAGCCACATTTAGATCTCCTTTATTATATTTCTCAAGTATCTTATCAACATAATAAGTCTGAGATAATATATATCCCTTTAATGTTTTGGAAATCTTAATTCCTAAGATCACATCAGATACTCATAAATCTTTCATATCAAAGTTGCTGGTCAATACTTTCTTGATAGACTGAATCATCTTATAATTACTACCAATTATCAGCATATCGTATACGTAGAGACTGTTGGACAATTATGACCCAAAACATCATTATTTGTACAGAACATGGTGTTGTTGTACAAATTAACTATGTGACAAAGGAAATTTCTCTTTTATCATTTGTAATTGGATTACTCGGATATATAAATGATAAAATTCCTTATGATTAGTTCCAGATTAGTAAGATATAAGACAATATTAATCCACAAAGGTTTAATCATTAAATATCCCTAGTCGTAGTACTATCGAGAATGGACATCGATAATGCGGAATAGACTAGTATTACACTTGTGTGTGTTATGGAAGCGTAACGACATAGTTTTCATATATTTGGGTATTGGATACTCATGCAACTGTAATATGAGGTTCTGTTTACCGATGGTACGGAAACAGCTTCGCTATGGATAGACCCCTCGGAATCACATTGGTAGTATGACTATGTGTCTATGGGAATCCGAATCAGGGTATGTGTATTTGGTCTTAACAAGACTTGCATCGCTAATACTTGCGACAATCAATATACTTTGGTTTTGGTCATCCGGGGCTTTAACAGGTTCTGTGTACGCCTCTTCTGGGTATACTGAGAATCATAGTGTATTGGGTGTGATGTCAAGACGGAAGTATCACTTCTGTCATATGGAGATGATGATCACGCAGGGATACAGAACTTGTACTCTATGTGCTATAGCCATCGGGGAAGTATGACTAGGTCATGAATTTCCGATAATAAAGAGACTAGTTCCTAGTGATCCGATATATGCTTTGTATGGGGCAGACACAACTCCAGCCACAGGCCTAGCATGTGACATCAGATACTGGATTGAAATACGCAATACTATGTATACTACGACTGACAAAGATCTTGTATTCTGTAGAAGAATATTTCTGGAGAATTGGTAAGGCACAGTGTTTTGCTAGAAGCCAACCATGTCTTGTAAATCGGTAAGAACGTGGTACCGGTTACGCACGTGTTCGGATAGTCCGATGACCGTATTTAAGGCCAACATATCCAGGGATCTCATGGGTCGCATCCCAAAGATTCACCGATGATATTTGACTCGAACAATATTAATCTGGGATTAATTAAGAGAGAGGAAATTAATCTGGGATTAATTACAAACAGAATTAATTTGGGATTAATTATCATAGAAAGAATTAAGAATTAATCTGGGATTAATTATCAGAGAAAGAATTAATCTGGGATTAATTGCGTCGAAAATTTATCTGGGATTAAATTCGTCGAAATGAGAGAATGCGATTAATGTGGAATTAATCGGCAAAATAAATTTAATGGTTAAATTAGATTTTACTATTAATTTATTTAATTGGGCTAAAATAAAATATTAGATATATTAAATGAAATCATATTTCAACACGGAATTAAATTGGATTTTAATTCTAGCGAACGAATTAATTTGGAATTAATTCGTAAGCTACTTTAATAATAATTTTGCGAGACATAATTATTTAAGTAAATTAGATTTAATTATGTCGCGACGGAAAATTCGTTTAGTCGGATTAAACGAACCGGGCCCAAATTGTGTTGTGTAAGCCAACCAAATTTTGAATTAAATGGGTGGGACCCATGACTGACATCAATTGTCAACAATTGATATAAGTGGTTGGCAATAATGTAAATTGTATTGATTCACATCATACCTACCAAGAACAAAATACATAACATAATTAATTAATGAATTTTGAAAATTCATTTTGTCTCTCTCTCCTTGGCCGAGTGGGTCTGTCTTTTTCTTTTATTCATTTTTGGCCGAATAAAAAGAAATAAGAAGTGGCCACTACTCTCTAGTTTTTTGAAATGGCCGAAAAGTCAAAGCCATTTGCTTTCTTCTTTACAATTTGGCCGATTCCTCTGACTCACAAGGCTAAATTGCCTTTGTTGTTTACATTGCCGAATGGACTCATGAACAAAATACGTCGATTGCTTCCTCTCTATTAGCCGAATAATTGCTTCTCTTTGAGGGTAATTTTGGTTAATTTTTTTCCTGTTAGCACAAAAAGGAGTCAAGTGAATGTGATATGGATACTCACCCATGAGCTTGGAAGCTTCAACATCCATAAAAGTTTTGAAAGTCAAAGTCGATCAATGTAAATTTATTCCGCAAACTTCTTGATTTATTCACAAACTAATCACGCTTAGAGATCCCGTGGCATGTCCAGGACACTTACAATGGTATCAGAGCGAGATCTAAGCATGATTTGGATCCTAGGGTTTATAAACTTTAATTTGAGATTTTATGCTTGAAGTATGTATTTTCTTAAATTGATGGTTTGGTTGAGCTTGTATGATGTTTAATTGGATTTGTGCATCATTGATTTTGTGATAAATTGATTAGATAAAAAAAATCCCCAAAATCCATCTCCGATTACTACCCTAGGAGAGCTCGTGGTTAATTTTTTGAATTAGACAATTGGATATGTTGATTCACATGAAATTGAATGTTAATTATTGATTTAATTAGATTGAAATCAAAATTGGATGTTAATTTCATGTATTGCTGTGAGTATGAAGCATGTTGGAATGGATTGATTGCGCTTTAATTTGTGTTGGACATGAATTACATTTGAAGCATGATTAATTAGATTAATTAGTGTTTTGGAAATACTAGATTAATTAATTAGTTGTGTTAATTACACTTCAATTGAATTAATGTGTAATTTGGAATGATATAATAATTTAATCTGTTGTAATTGGGATAATGGGCTTGGTTGGGTCAAATTTTAGTCTTGGATTATATTTGGGCCTAAACCATTTCCATGAAGTCCAAAATATGACATTGGGCCTTTAATAATTTAATTGGGCCTAATGGGCCTAAATTGATTTTATGGCATAAGATGATTCCTAAATGGGCCAAGGCTTTTGGGTTTGATCCATAATGGCCAAAGCCAACTCTAAAAGAATTAATTGAAAACCCATTGGACTTTAGTTAAATAGTGTAGGATACCAATTGGGCCTTTGAGACCCATAAAGATTGGATTTCGAATCCAAGACTTTAAGGCACATAAATAAGTGTAATTATTTAATTTGGAATTAACTATGAATTAGTATTGGATACAATTTAAATTGGATTTAAAATTCTAGTTCAATATAATTCAATAATACTTACTTTGAGTATTTATTCTTAAACCAGTTGGACTCGCGCAAATCAAATCGTTGTTTGAACATTGGATGGTCATTAATTCAAAGATTAATTAATTGGATTATATTGATTGAATAACATGCTTTGTGTTAATACTTGGATGTATGATGAATAATGTATATCGAATGGATATTAGAAGGGTGAGGGCAATTTTGGAAATTGTTGTAATAAATTTAGAATTTATTAAATTGGACCTGCGTGTCCAGCCTTTATCTTCTTATCTTGTTGTATTTCTCTTCTCACCAATTCCCCTGAATGTAAATGAGGTTTCTTTAGAAGTATTATGTAATTGGGTAGAAGTAAGAATAGTGCTAGCGGGAGAGAGGAAAATGAGAGATTTGTTCTAGGAATAATTTGTTATATATCCATCATAATATCATTATTGAATTATATCGCACCTTATTATGCTTTTAGAATGTATGCTTAAGGGTATATGATGAGACCTAATTAAAGATAATAAAATGGTTGCCAAATCGCGACAAAAACCCTCATTGTATATTAAACGTTTTTCCTTCCATTGAGTGATTCTCTCTCAAGATCCAAGATTGGCATTGGTTTATTGGCCAAAGTCAAGACCTTTGACTATCGCGGATGTGTTTGAATCACGAAAGCTTTGTTCCATATCGTACGTCTTGGGCAAGTTGTGATTTGTTGGCCAAAGTCAAGGTCACTTCTTGGTCATCGACCTCGATTACGAAGCTTTCCCACTATCAATGGGTCACGCTTAACTGGTTTCATTAAGCTTGTTGAGCCAAAGCCAAGGCTTAGTTGATTCAGAGGAAAAAGGTTAGGAAATATATTGGATATATTGGCATATATTGGATATATGTTTCAGACTTGGAGGTCCACCAACTTGATCTAGAAATTGGATGGGATCCAATTGATCTTAGAGATCTACCTAGTTAAGTTTCATACAACTTGTTGGCCAAAGTCAAGGTTGTGTGTTTTTTAACGAAATCCTAGCCCACTAGGAAACTAGGTTTCCTAAGTACTCCATTGAGGGTTAGAGGCTCGCCAAAAATTAGTAGGAGCCAAGTATTAAATTTGAAATTTCGTTTAGATACTTGCAATACTCGCTCATTTCATTTTTCATCATTATTATTTATAAATATATTAGTTGGATTAATATTCAATTGTTGTTTTTTTATTAACAGTTGATCTGTATTCAAACTACTTCATTGTGGTTGGTTATATAGTTGGACTATAGTAATCAATACATTTGAATGTAACCGATCAATTATAGTTGAATATATAGTTAGACTATAGTAATAATTACATTTAATTATACCCGAAATCGTTGATTGGATAGTTGGAATATAGCAATCAAGATGACTGAAAGATTAGCGTCAAAGGACATAATCCTGGGGAAAATGTCTTTAACGGCTTTAATTTTCAGATTGGGAATAGAACTTCAAAAAATCATGGGAGCTGAGAAGATATTCTATTTGATAGAGAAACCTCTCAAGCATGAGCCCGGAGTTGAGTGAATAGTAGAGCATGAGCTTAAGAAGACTCATTGTGATGATAACTTTAGTGCTCAATCCGTTATGCACAGCCATAGCTTCTTAAAAGGACATATCCCAAGTTGTCTGCCTAAACTGTGGCAAACGGGGTCACTAGAAGTGTGACTGCCGTATGGACAAGGCAGACATGAAGGAAGTGAAGGCGGAACAAGGCTCCGGCTTCCAGAATATTTGTTATAAACATGTTCACTACTGGTTTTAAAATTGGATTTTTTATACTAGAAGTGGTACATGTATATATGTACTGATAAGCAGAAGACTGGCTTCAGATGAGATCGACCTACAAGTAAGAAACAAGACGAGAGTCGCTGTTTTGGCCGTAGAAACCTAAGTTTTGGAACTACCATTTTAGCATGTACTTAAATTAGGAGACTATTATAATGTATATAGTTTGACAGGGAACATTATCTCTGTATCTAGTCTAACTCATTGAGGGTATACCTTTATATTCTAGAACACTAAGTGTTTCGTTTATAAAGATGATATTGAGATAAACACATTAGATGTGAATAACAATATTTATATTTAGAATATAAATGAATCTCAAACATATAGTATGACAAACAAAAGCTCAAACTGAATAAATCTGTTGAAACTTAAAAGTGGCATTGTTGTCTGGGACACATTAACAAGACTCGTATATCTACACTTTCGAAGAGTGGATACTAGGACGGATTTGATTCTATTTCAAATGATGTCTACCAATCTTGTTTATTAGGCAAAATGCCTAAAACAACTTTTACTTGGTAAAAATGCAAGTGCCACCGATCTGTTAGCCCTCGTTCATAGTGACGTAAGTGGGCCCATGTCTAGCTAGGCTAGACATGGATATGAATACTTCGTAACCTTTACAGATGTGGCATCGCGTTATGGTTATGTGTATCTTATGAAACATAAGTCATAAACTTTTGAGTAATTCAAAGAGTTTCAACACGAATTAAGAAAACAGACCAGTAAAAGTATTAAAAATTTTGGGTCGGACCATAGTGTAAAATACTTAAACATATGAGTTTCAAGATTACTTGAAAGAGTATGGTAATCTTTCATAGTGGACTCATCCCGGAACACCTTAATTTGACGGTGTGTCTGAACAGAGAAACCGAACTTTGTTGGACATGGTAAGGATAATGATGAGTCGCTCTGAGCTACCAATTTCCTTCTGAGGATACACATTAAACAGTGCAATACTTATTTTGAATAAGGTTCCATGAAAATCTGTTAGACAGACTTCATATTAGATATGAACAGGAAAGAAACTAAGTTTCTCATTACTAAAGATTTGGGAATGATGGGCTTACGCTAAATGTTTGGATGGTACCAAACTAGAACCCAAATCGGATAAATGCCTATTTGTAGGTTATCCTAGGGAAACCAAAGTATAATACTTATACAACTCATAAGAGAACAATGTAATTGTTGCTCTCCATGCGGTTTTCATAAGAGGAATTCATATATGCAGTGGTAACTGGGAGGAAAGTAAAACTCGATGAAAATCAGAGTAATACTCTTCCAGGCATCGAGTCCTCACGGAACACCAACAGTTCATCAGGGATGAAACTATACCAATAATCTTTGAATACACAAGAACTGCGTAGGTCAGAGAGAGTCAGAAAACAACCTGGGAGGTATGGGTTTCTGATCTCACCTCATGTAGATATCAATCTTATTGAGGAAGATGAACCGGCTACGTATGAGGAAGTGATACAAGGTATCGACTCCTTTTATGGAAAATTGCCATTAAGTCCGAAATGGATTCCATGTATACCAACTAAGTTTGGACAGTGGTTGATGTACCGGAAGGCATTGTACTATTGGTACTATATAGGTCTTCAAGGAAGACAGACATGGATGGCAACATACAAATGTACATAGCCAGGCTTGTACAGAAAGGTATCGTCAACGACATAGTATCGATTACGACGAAACCTTTTCACATATTGCCATGATTAAATCCATTCAGGTAATGCTTGCTAATGCTACATATTTGTTTAAGAAACATGACAGCTGGTTGCCAAATCCGTTTTCCTTAATGGAAACCTTTTGGAGGATGCTTGTATGCAACATCTTGATGTTTTTGACATGCCAAAACATGCAAACAAGGTTTGCAAGTTAAATCGATCCATTTATGGATTGAAGCAAGCATATCGTTCTTGGAAGCAAAGTTCTTATGAGATCATAATGGTATATAATTTAATTCAAAACGAAGATGATTCTTGTGTATATAAGAAAGTTAGTGGGAGCGCACTGACAATGATTGTCCTATACATTGATGATGTATTGCTTCTTGGCAATAATATCCTATGCTATAAAATCGTGTGAAAGTTTGGCTTTCATGAGAAATTCTCCATAGAATACCTGAGAGAAACATGCTTTATTCTAGGAATAAAGATCTACTGGGATAGA
Organism: Zanthoxylum bungeanum; assembly: GCA_019454045.1. Taxonomy (NCBI): domain Eukaryota; kingdom Viridiplantae; phylum Streptophyta; class Magnoliopsida; order Sapindales; family Rutaceae; genus Zanthoxylum; species Zanthoxylum bungeanum. The sequence goes on from SKCR01017156.1 coordinate 14,930, forward strand.
TCTAAAAAGCTGCTGACACTCTCTCAGTGTTCGTACGTTTTGATATGTACGTAACCTGATGTCTCATATGCTTTGAGCATATGTAGGCACAATCAGGCCAATCCAGGTGATGGTCACTGGATTGAAGTTAAGAACATCCTTGAGTATCTTGGATGAACCAAAGATGCTTTTTGAGAATATGGGGAAATGAGAACTTGAGGTGATTGGGTTCACCAATGCAAGTTTCCAAACCGATAAAAATGATTGTAAGTCGCAATGAGGGTACGTATATAGTTTGAATAATGGAACAGTGAGCTGGAAATCTTCCAAGCAAGATATTGTTGCCGAATAAATAACAAGTGTGGAACATTGCTGCAGCTGAGACAACAAAAGAAGCATTTTGGATCAATAATCCTAATTGGATTAGGAGTAGTTCTGTTAGCAGCTGAGCTAGGCTACAATAAAGGCTAAGGAACCGCGGTCTCATTAATGATCCAAGTATGTATTTCAACTAATTCATCTGATTCGTTCGATCATACATCGTGGCGATATGATGATCAAATAAATTGCAACAGATGATAACCTTGCAGATCCGCTGACGAAAGCTGTTTCTCAGCTGAATTTTGAGTGACCTGTACATAGTTCAGGTGTTGGGCATTTGAGTGATTGGCTATAGGCCAAGTGGGAGATTGTTGGACAATTATGACCCATAGCATCACTATTTATACAGAACATGGTGTTGTTGTACAAATTAACTATGTGACAAAGGAAATTGCTCTTTTATCATGTGTAATTGGATTACTCGGATATATAAATGATAAAAGTCCTTATGATTAGTTCCGGATAAATAAGATATGAGACAGTATTAATCTACAAAGGTTTAATCATTAAATATCTCTAGTCGTAGTATTATCGATACTAGACATCGATAATGCGAAATAGACTAGTATTATACTTGTGCTTGTTATGGAAGCGTACGAGACATAGTTCTCATATATTGGGTATTGGATACTCATGGAAGTGTTAATAGGAGGTTCTGTTACCGATGGTATTGGTAATATGACTATGTGTCTATGAGAATCCGAATCAGGGTAGGTGTATTTGGTCTTAACCTGAGACTTGCATCGCTAATACTTGCAACAATCAATATAATTTACTTTGGTCATCCGGGACTTTAATAGGTTATGTGTACGCCTCTTCTGGGTATACTAAGAATCGTAGTGTATTGGGTATGGTGTCAAGACAGAAGTATCACTTCAGTCATATAGAGATGATGATCACACAGGGATAGAGAACTGGTACTCTAAGTGCTATAGCCATCGGGGAAGTATGAATAGGTCATGACTTTCCGATAATAAGAGAGTAGTTGCTAGTGATCCGATATATGCTTCGTACGGGGCACAAAAAAAAACTCCAGCCCCGGGCCTAGCATGTGACATCCGATATTGGATCGAAATACACAATACTACGTATAATACGCCTAACAAAGATCTTGTATTCCGTAGAAGAATATTTCTGGAGAATTGGGTAGGCACAGTGCTTTGCTAGAAGCCAACCATGTCTTGTAAATTGGTAAGAACGTGGTACCGGGTACGCACGTGTTTGGATAGTCTGATGACCGTATTTACTGCCAACAAATTCAGGGATCTCTTGGGTCGCATCCCAAAGATTCACCGATGATATTTGACTCGAACAATATTAATCTGGGATTAATTAATAGAGAGGAAATTAATCTGGGATTAATTGCGGCAATAATTAATCAGGGATTAATTATCAGAGAAAGAATTAAGATTTAATATCGGATTAATTATCAGAGAAAGAATTAATATTGGATAATTGCGTCGAGATTTTATCTGGGATTAAATTCATCTAGAGGAGAGAACGCGATTAATTTGGAATTAATCGGCAAAATAAAATTAATGGTTAAATTAGATTTTACTATTTAATTTATTTAATTGGGCTAAAATAATATATTAGATATATTAAATGAAATCGGATTTCAACGGGAATTAAATTGGATTTTAATTCTAGCGAACGAATTAATTTGGAATTAATTCGTAAGCGAATTTAATAATAATTTTGCGAGGCATTATTATTTAATTAAATTAGATTTAATTATGTCGCGACGGAAAATTCGTTTAGTCGGATTAAACGAACCGGGCCCAAATTGTGTTGTGTAAGCCAACCAAATTTTGAATTAAATGGGTGGGACCCATGACTTACATCAATTGTCAACAATTGATATAAGTGGTTGGCAATAAATTAAATTGTATTGATTCACATCATACCTACCAAGAACAAAATACATAACACAATTAATTAATGAATTTTGAAAATTCATTTTGTCTCTCTCTCTCCTTGGCCGAGTGGGTCTGTCTTTTTCTTTTATTCATTTTTGGCCGAATAAAAAGAAATAAGAAGTGGCCACTACTCTCTAGTTTTTTGAAATGGCCGAAAAGTCAAAGCCATTTGCTTTTTTCTTTACAATTTGGCCGATTCCTCTGACTCACAAGGCTGAATTGCCTTTGTTGTTTACATTGGCCGAATGGCCTCATGAACAAAATACGTCGATTGCTTCCTCTCTGTTAGCCGAATAATTGCTTCTCTTAGAGGGTAATTTTGGTTAATTTTATTCTAGCTAGCACATAAAACGAGTCAATAGAAGGTGATGGGGATACTCACCCATGAGCTTGGAAGCTTCAACATCCATAAAAGTTTTGAAAGTCAAAGCCGATCAATGTAAGTTTATTCCGAAAACTTCTTGATTTATTCACACACTAATCAAGCTTAGAGATCTCGTGGCATGTCTATGACACATACAGAGACATACAATGACATATCCTTTTTGAGTTTATTTGGTGTATACACACTTATCACACTCATTGATTTTGAACCCACTTCACAACATCTTTTTGTCAAATTTTTCATTCCATTGTTTAGGTGATTGTTTTAATCCGTACAAGGATTTTACAAGTTTGCACACCGTCTGTTCTTGTCCAGGAACATTGAAACCTTTTGGTTATTCCATGTAAATCTCTTCATCTAGTTCACCATTGTTTAGGTGCTTGTTTTAATCTGTATAAGCATTCTTATTGATGTGATACGAGTCACTAGTGAATAAGTATCAAAATAATCAAGGCATTCTTTTTGTGTATAACCTTTTATGACAAGTCTTGCCTTGTACTTATCTATTGATCCGTCTGATTTCATCTTCCATTTGAATATCCATTTGTAGCCCAATGGCTTACAACCTGGAGGAAGATGAACCAACTCCCAAGTATGATTTTGTAGGATGGAATCAATCTCACTATTGATAGCCTCTTTCCACAAAGATGCCTCCGATGAAGACATTGCTTCTTTATAGCTTTGAGGCTCATTTTCTAACAAGTATGTCAGAAAATCAGGTTCAAATAACTTAGATGTTCTAGCTCTTTTGCTACGTCTAAGTTCATTTTCCTTAATATTTTCATGTTGATCTGATCTTGGTTAACTTGATCACTACCTTCAATAGTATCAATAATTCTTTTAAGAGACTCTGTTCTTTGTCTTTCCTTACAAGGAAATGTCTCTTCAAAGAATGTCGCATTCTTTGACTCAATTATCATATTGGATTGATGTCAGGAATTTCAGACTTATGTACCAAGAATTGGTACGCACTACTATTGTAAGCATATCCAATGAATATACAATCAATTATCTTGGGTCATATTCTAACCATTTTAGGTTTATGAACCATCATTTTGGTGAGACACCCCCACACTTTCAGATATTTGTAGGAAGGTACGTGACCTTTCCACAATTCATATGGTGTCTTGTCTAATCTTTTGTGAGGTAGCTTGTTCGGAACGTAATTGGTGGAAGGCAAGACTTCCCTCACAAGTTTTGGGGTAAACCAGAGCTTGTCAACATGGCATTCATCATTTCCTTCAACATTCGATTTTTGCGTTCCGTAATCCCATTTTATTGAGGCGAATAAGGAGCAATAGTTTCGTGAATAATTCCATGATTGGAACAATATTCACCAAATGGTGACACATATTCACCTCATCTATCACTCCTAATTCTTTTGATTTTCTTGCCAAGTTGATTTTCAACTTCATTCTTATAGTGTATAAAGCTCTCAATAGCTTCATCTTTTCTCCTCAGCAAATACACATACCAGAATCTCATCATATCATCGATAAAAGTGATAAAGTAATTTTTACCGCCTCATGTTTACACAATATTCATATCACATACGTCGGAGTGTACAAGTTCCAAGGGTTTAGAACTTCGTTCTATGGAATGAAATGATGCTCAATGCATTTTTGCTTCAACACATGCCTTAAATTTATGTTGGTTATCAATTGTAAATTTAGATATAAGGTCCATCTATGTTAATTAATTTAGGCATTGTATTATAATTAACTTGTCCTAAACTCCAATGCCATACATTTTGTGACTCAAAAATATAAGCGGAAGATGTAGATTTATTATTAGCACTATTTCGATTGACAGTCATTATATTGAACTTGAAAATGCCCTCAGTGAGGTATCATTTTCTACATAAACATCATTTTTAGACAGTACAAACTTATCAGAAACAATTACAAGCTTAAAGCCATTCTTGTTAAGTAGAGAGCCTAAAACCAAGTTCTTCCGAATATCAGAAACATGCACAACATTCTTCAATGTAAGCTCCTTTCCGGATGTCATCTTCAGAACCACTATACCTTATCCAACCACTCTAGAGGTAGAAGAGTTTGCCATTATGGATGATCTCCATCATCGACCTTCTGATACAAGGAAAATATCTTGCTATCAACACATATATGAGGAGTAGCCCCAGTGTACCCATCATTCTCTCGGATTCCTAACCAAGTTGGCTTCTGTTACAACTGCTGAGAGGTTCATTTCTGAGATCTCATCAGTTAGCTGCTCATCCTCAGTGACATGGGCCTCATTTTTCTTTTTCTTACCTTTGTCCTGAGACTTCTTATTTCTGGAGTCCTTTACCATGTGACCATTTTTTCCATAAATGTAGCACTTTCCCTTGAAATTCTTGTTTGCTTGGGAAGAATCGGCTCCATTATTCTTTCTTTTTTACTACCCTTTCAACCCTCGAAGATGTTGTCCTTAGACTCCACAGTCATGTAGCTGGTCTTCTCAGACTTCTTGTTGTCCTCTTCGATCCTCAATCGAACTCTAAGGTCTTTAAGACTCATTTGTTTTTTTTTGTTTCAGATAGCTCCTGAAGTCCTTCCATGATGATGGCAACCTTTTAATGATTTTGGAAAATTGAAACGTCTCGCAGAGTTTCATTCCCTCATCTAATATTTCATGAATGATTAACTGAAGTTCACCTAACTGAGATATCATCATCCTTGAATCTACTATTTTGTGGTCCAGAAACCTACCCAGCATAATTTTCTTCTGCCCGACATCCTCGATTTTTAATTTCTTTTCGAGAGACTCCCGGAGAATCTTCACAGACGTCATAACTTGGTACATATTGTACATGGTATGGTCAAGTCCTCCCAAGAAGTAATTCTTGCACAAGAAGTCGTCTGACGACCATGTCTCTTCTCGCAGTTGCTTGGCTATTTCTGTTTCTCCCTCCACAAGACCTAGAGGATCCTTGAGGTATTTAGCCAACTGTAGTGTTTTCAGGTAGAACAACATTTTGCTCTGCCATTATTTAAAGTTTGCTCCAACAAACTTTTCCATTTTTTCTCCATTGGCGTCTGGTAGTGTGATATTTCTGTTAGCCATTAATAAGTCTACAAAAGACAAATTACACAACGATCAAACATTTTATCTTGTTTAAGTGATATACTAAGAATCCACTGGTTGTTATATTGGATGGTAGTACCAAATAACACAAGTCCTTGAATTTACGACTAAGGTTTCTTATGATAAATGAATAAAGGAAATTTTCCAGAGGACGAGGGGGGTTCTGAGTAACCACTTAAATACCTACCTACTTAGGCTCTTATTGCCTTGTTGACATAATATCCTTTAACCACTTTCTCAATATAATATTTTGGACATTCAAACTTAGTATTACACTTCAATTTACAATACAATAATAAATATGTGTAAATTTGTATGTGTATATGTATAAGTCAATAAAGCTTGGACGAAATTACTTGTGTAAAGATACACTTTTTATTCTCAGCCATGTATGCAACACGAAATTAATTTTCAACTTTATCACTATCTTTATGCTTGCAATAATTGAACACCCTAATATTAACTTAAACATATACTATCAAGTTTATAATAATACAATATATGATTTTCCTAAGTTAAATTTACTGCAAAAATGTCATACATATATTTCATATGATAATATAAATTAATCTAAGATTATGTTATTTTTTTCAATCTAAAATAATTCCAGGATTAATTTCGTTAGTGTCACGTTCATTAACTCGAAATAAACTTTCCAGTGCGTTCACGTTCATGTAGCATTCATAAACGCGTTTGAACGAAGTGTTCCAGAGATTTCACGTTCGTGATGCATTCATAAACATGTTCAAATGTTCTTTAGTATGAGACTGGCGTTCGAGTTGCGTTTGAAGATGCATTCGAATGAAACTATGTAAAATAAAATTTTTGCCTGCTGATGAGTGGTAAATCTATCACTATTTCTCACTCATTTAACCTAATATTTTGTATAGTTTCTTGAGTTTTGTGAAAATTTTGATGTGTTTTGTGTTATTTTGTAGATAAATAAAGTTTCAGGACACTCTGGAGGTGATTTGGGCCAAAACAATGAAAATAGGACGAAAAGGGCAAAATGGTCATTTCTCGCATCGCGACGCGCAAGTCCTTGGCGTCGCGACGCCTAACGTACGCCGAGTCCTTGCTAACGTGTGCCGGATCCACGTGTCAGAATCTGCAAAGTTTGACTTTGCTAACGTGCGCTGTGCCACATGTCACTATCACAACTGATTTGCTAACGTACGACGTGCCACGTGTCATCATTCTACGGTGCCGACAGTCACCATCGCCACGTGTACCACGTGTCACTCCACGTCACCGCCACGTCATCATCCACATCACCAGTTGACCAAGTCAAAGTGACACGTCCCCACCACGTCATCATCAACCAATCACAACGTGACACGTGTCGCAATCCTACGGTGCCGACACTCCCTTTCGCCACGTGTCGCCACATCACCGCCATGTCATGCCACGTCAGCATAATAATTGAGCTCTCAGTCGCTTTGCCACGTGTCGCCTTATCTCTTATCCAGAATCGCCACGTGTCAATCCTTCAGCATGCCAGGCCAAAAGAAACTGGCGTCGCGACGCCAAAGGCCTTGGCATTGCGATGCCCAGAGCTTATCGAGGACTATAAATTCAGCTCGATGTTTCAGTTTCAAATGTACCTTTCTCTCTGAATTCTCTGATGTAAATAGAGAGTTTTCTATCTAGTTTCTTTTAGTTTTTAGTTTTGTAATTAATTTTAATTACGTTCTTTAATAATAGTAATTTACTTTCTTTACTTTTTACAGTTTTTACTATTCACCATGAGGAGGTAACTTCCCCAGCTAAGGTGAAAGGTATTCTTTTATTGTTACTATTTAGATTAATCTCCCTTAAAAATAATATATTCACTATTTAAAATATTGACTTAAAAAGGATACCGCCATATTGGTCGGTTGGTAAATCATTTTAATCTGGTTTAAACCTGACTAATCAAGGATACCGCCAGATTGGTCGGTTGGTAATTAAATTTTCTTACCGCCTATATGGCAGGTTTATTTTGGTTTCGCCTTTATGGCTGGTTGGACTTAATTTGACTTAATCAGGTTACCGCCTATATGGCTGGTTGGTAAAATAATCACAAGTTAATATATTATATTAAGGGAGATATCTAAATAGTAAATAGTAAAAGTTGATCCTTTTACCTTAGCATTTTATTTTATTTTACTTTTCAGCTTTTTCTTTATGTCTTTTACTTTTCAGCATTTTTACTTTATGTCTTTTACTTTTAAGTTTTTACTAGCCCTAGTTATGTGTTAGTTATCTGGGATTGTGATGAATTCTAATATCACCGGTTTATAAGGGGTTATTTTATATTTTGGGTAATTTAAAGGTTTACTTATTAAGTCTTAAGCTTAATGCTTCTTGTTGTCTGATCACCAATAAGATTCATCTGGTAAATCTAAAATAAACTAGACATAGGGATTTTAGGTTTCAGCCTTAGACTTAATAGCCCACGATCTTCCTTGAGGATAGATAACCCTTTAATAGATTTCCTTACAAGATAGACATATACCTGTCGGGCGGGGGTAGCCATAATTGGAACTTAATCTTAATGAATCCAGATAATTTGGTTGACATAGACATATGGTTCAATTAGGTTAAATTGGGTATTTGCGTTTGACCATCGACAGAGGCTTTCGCATAATTTAGTTTTCCAGGTTAGTAAACCGATTTATTACACAAACATGAAATAACCACTTCATCTTTTAAAAGATATTAGAAAGATTTACATCCCTAGATCTTTGAGTCTTTTGGTATTTTCCTTAGTATTTTCTTTTGTTTATTTTATTTATTAAGGAAACCCACATTCAACCAATCAAACAATCATTCTCTTCTCCATATAATTAGATACCTGTAAATAAATGGTATCAATAATTAATAACAATATTAGGAATTAAGTCCTTATGGGATCGATATTTTTATACTACTTGAACGATACGTGCACTTACGTTATACGTGTGTGTTTACGCCGGTCATGTTTTTTGCGCCGTTGCCGGGGACTTATTTTTCTTGAGTTATTTATTTTAAAACTATCTAATTTACATGTATCTAATTTTCTTTATTTTTATCTGTAATTTTTATTTCTTTCTTTTGTTTTCAGGTGATTAAAAAATGGAACATTATTGGGAGATTGAAAGATTACGAGCTTTACTAGAAGAAGATACACCCCAAATCTGGGAGCAACAGTCCGGTTTTCTGAGGCCTGTTGTCCAGCCCAACAACAATCACTGGATGCCAGAACCAAGCAATACCACATTTGCTCATCAGAACGAAATGGGGAGATGTGTAATTTGTGATGGTAACCACCCGAGCGATCAATGTATATACCTTTCAGAGTGGCATAATTATTGGAATCATTAAAGGTACGAAGAACCATCATATTTTCCATCTTATCCACCATCTACCTACGATCTTCATCAACAACTAGAACCATCAGAGGAATATCAGTTGATTCAAATGTTCAAAGATTGGTTCGAGGAATGGGAAGCTTAATTTGATGCACAAATTCAGAGTCAAGTTAGACAATTAACAGACAACCTGAATCACATATCTCACGGAGCAAATTCAAATACTACTGAAGAAGCCTTCGAATATCCTGAGATTCATCATGATATCATAACAGTGGACGAGGCTGAGCAGTATCAAGAATCAGAGGTATCAATTCAGGAACCTGAACCAGCAAAATCTCTATTTGACTTTTATTATTCAGATTATAACGAGGATGAAGCTGATATATTTGTACTAACTGCACCAACACGGAGGATCAAACTTTTAATCCTCAAAATGAAGATCTTAGAGCATGTTTTATCATGATGTTTGATGAAGATCTACATTAACCATCCATTCCAGTCATATCAGAGGATGAAGACCTAATGTCAGAAACATCTTTACATCATCAGATAGACACTTATGGAGCATGCATTTCACAGATGACGGATGAAGAGTTGAATACGGAAATTTTAAAATTCATCTGTGAAGCAAAGGTGAAGCAAGAAGCAGAGCAAATGGAGGAGCAAATGTCTGAACTTATTAAAGATCCAGAGCATTCAGAAGAGACATCACTGTTTTGGGGAGTACAATTCGAAGATATCACCCAGAAGCTTGACAGAATGGAACTTTCATACAAAGTCAAGTACCATACGAGACCTCCTGATTTTAATTCTTTCGTTTCAGGAACAACTGGAGCAACAAAGATCAAAAAGGTGGCACAAACATGAAAAATGACAAAATTCTTTTTGCACTTTGTTGTAATTTCTATTTTTATATTTTGTGTATACATGTTGTAGAGTTTTTAATTTTGTGTGTTATTTTTGTAGGGAAAAGCTCAACCAAAGCATAAGACAGAAGGAATGGTGTTTGGCAAAGATAAGAGATAATTCATTAGCGATGGCTGAGTAAGGAATGGATTCTTGAGACGCATCCTAATGAATTTATACTAAGCGAATGGCGTATTGTGTACACAATTTTGTTGCCTTAATTATTGCTTTGATTTGCTATTCTGTTGTAATTATTTTTATTTTCATAGACAGAATCCAGACTTTTTGACATTTCACGATTTCTTTTGTTGTTTAGCTAACAATCGTCATTTGGAAGATATTAGTGCTATTATTACTCACCCTTTTTCAGGTACTATAAATTCAACTCATCATTGCACTTTTGAAGACATCCAGAGTAAAACATGGAAGCCACTTCAAGAAGACGAGTTGAAAACATATGTGTGTTTTACGGTAGTAGTATTGGTGTTAAGCCACAATACGTAGAGGCAGCACATGAATTGGGTCGAGTCTTAGCTGCAAGGAATATGCACTTAATATATGGCGGAGGCAATCTTGGACTAATGGGGATCGTTTCAAAGGCCGTACAGGAAGGAGGCAGTCACGTTTTGGAAATCATCCCAAAACCCTTGGCAGAGGCAAATCTTATTGAACTATCAAACGGAGAGGAACTGATCTTGCCAGGTATGTCTGAACGACTGGTAGAAATGATTAATTGTGTTGATGCTTTTATTGCTTTGCCAGGTGGCTTAGGCACATTGGAGGAAATTTTTATAGTTCTATCTTGGGCGGACCTGAACATACACCAGAAACTAATTGGGTTGTTTAATGTTGATGGATTTTATGATTTTCTTTGTGTGTTTCTTGATGATGCCCGAAGAAATGGGTTCGTGTCAAAACCTTTAAAAGAACTCATCTTTACTGCCAGAACTACTCCGGATCTAATTGACCAAATCTTAGTCTATGAACCACAAGTTGACCCTATCCTTTCAAAGATAAATTGGTCCGAGGACGATCGTGGTAAGAGGCGTCAGATTAATCTGGTTCTTAACCGTTAACTTTTCCTGTAGAATTTTAGTTATCCAGGTATTATCTTCTAAACTCTTCTTCTACTGTTTAAGACATTAGGGACAATGTCGCATTTAGGTTTGGAGGAGGGAATTAGTTGATCAGTACATTGTTTTTAGTTTTTGTGTTATTTTTATTTTTCGTCCAAAATTTTTTTAAAAATAAAAAAAAAATTTGAAAATTTTTCAAAAATAACAAAAATATTTTGCGTTTTTGTGTTTTTATTTTGACTAAAAATGTGAAATTGGCCAGAGATAGTTGAGTAAGGAGTTTCCACTCCCGAGACGTATCTCAAACCTATTTCGGAACAAGTTAATTTTTGTTTATTTCCTCTTGAATTATTTAATTTGTAAATTTTCCATAAAATGGACTAAAATGGATCTTCATATGCTCAGTTGGCAGATATTATCAACATACATAGTAACATACAGACATGAGCTAAAATTGAAAAGTTTGTAATATTCAGTGCTCTAGTTTAATTGGACGAAGCATCTCAAAAAGTGATGATGGAATAAAAAAATATTAATAATATATATATATATATATATATATATATATATATATATATCTGAATTCTGAGTAATTAAGTCCGTAGCGGTGTCTTAACACTTGGTGCCCTAAAGCCAACTAGTTTGGGAGCCACCGACCCAACACTCGCTATATAGACGGAAGATATTGTATATAAATAAAAAAAAATCAAAGAAAGAAATCAGAAAAATTATTCTATTGCTACAAAAAGGTGTGAATTCAGATAAAACTTTAGGACAAAAATATTACTCTCTTATCAACTGAACTTATGACTGTTGTGGGCAAAAATGAGTTGTTTAATATTTTGTTGTCTGTGTATATGAAGAATGGTAAATATAATCGACGAATTTACTTATTCAGTAATTTAGAAAGAAACAAAACAACTAGTAACTTGGAGTAGAAGTTTCACTTGATTAGTCACTAACTTCTTTATTCTCTTTTAGCTTGTCTTTTTGCTTTTGTGTGCATTAGTTTCACTACATTTTTACTTTTGTAAAATGTTTGTGGGTATCATTGCTGTAAACCCTCACGAGACTACAACTCGTCCACTAGGGACACCTAGGGGTTTAAAGGCTTGTTGCATACGCTAAATTCAATCGTGATCCCTAAGAAAGTGGCTTAGTTAAATTTTATTAGGTTATTTTATTTTGTGTTTTGCTCGAGGACTAGCAAAATGTTAGGTTTGGGGGTGTGATGAGTGGTAAATCTATCACAATTTCCCACTCATTTAGCCTAATATTTTGTATAGTTTCTTGAGTTTTGTGAATATTTTGATGTGTTTTGTGTTATTTTGTAGATAAATAAAGTTTCAGGACACTCTGGAGGTGATTTGGGCCAAAACAGTGAAAATTGGACGAAAATGGCAAAATGGTCATTTCTCGCGTCGCGAAGCGCAAGTCCTTGGCGTCGCGACGCCTAACATGCGCAGAGTCCTTGCTAACGTGCGCCAGATCCACGTGTCAGAATTTTAAATTTTGACTTTGCTAACGTGCGTCGTGCCACGTGTCACCATCACAGCTGATTTGCTAACGTGCGTCATGCCATGTGTCATCATCCTACGGTGCAGACAGTCACCATCGCCACGTGTGCCACGTGTCACTCCACGTCACCACCATGTCATCATCCACATCACCAGTTGACCAAGTCAAAGTGCCACATCACCGCCACGTCATCATCAACCAATCACAGCGTGACATGTGTCGCAATCCTACGGTGCCGACACTCCCTTTCACCACGTGTCGCCATGTCACCACCACGTCATGCCACGTCAGCATAATAATTGAGCTCTCAGCCACTTTTCCACGTGAGGCCTTATCTCCTTATCCAGAATCGCCACGTGTCAAGCCCTCAGCAAGCCATGTCAAGAGAAGCTGGCGTCGCGACGCCAAAGGCCTTGGCGTCAGGACTCCCAGAGCTTATCGAGGCACATAAATTCAGCTCGATGTTTCAGTTTCAAATGTACCTTTCTCTCTGAATTCTCTGATGTAAATAGGGAGTTTTCTATCTAGTTTCTTTTAGTTTTTAGTTTTGTAATTAATTTTAATTACATTCTGTAATAATAGTAATTTATTTTCTTTACTTTTTACAGTTTTTACTATTCACCATGAGGAGGTAACTTCCCCAGCTATGGTGAAAGGTAATTCTTTTACTGTTACTATTTAGATTAATCTCCCTTAAAAATAATATATTCAATATTTAAAATATTGACTTAAAAATGATACCGTCATATTGGTCGGTTGGTAAATCATTTTAATCTGGTTTAAACCTGACTAATCAAGGATACCGCCAGATTGGTCGGTTGGTAATTAAATTTTCTTACCGCCTATATGGCAGGTTTATTTTGGTTTCGCCTTTATGGCTGGTTGGACTTAATTTGACTTAATCAGGTTACCGCCTATATAGCTGGTTGGTAAAATAATCACAAGTTAATATATTATATTAAGTGAGATATCTAAATAGTAAATAGTAAAATTTGATCCTTTTACCTTAGCATTTTATTTTACTTTTCAGCTTTTACTTTATGTCTTTTACTTTTCAGCATTTTTACTTTATGTCTTTTACTTTTAAGTTTTTACTAGCCCTAGTTATGTGTTAGTTATCTGGGGTTGTGATGAATTCTAATATCACTGGTTTATAAGGGGTTATTTTATAGTTTGGGTAATTTAAAGGTTTACTTATTAAGTCTTAAGCTTAATGCTTCTTGTTGTCTGATCACCAATAAGATTCATCTGGTAAATCTAAAATGAACTAGACATAGGGATTTTAGGTTTAAACCTTAGACTTAATAGCCCACGATCTTCCTTGAGGATAGATAACCCTTTAATAGATTTCCTTACAGGATAGACATATACATGTCGGGCGAGGGTAGCCATAATTGGAACTTAATCTTAATGAATCCAGATAATTTGGTTGACATAGACATATGGTTAAATTGGGTTAAATTGGGCATTTGCGTTTGACCATCGACAGAGGCTTTCGCATAATTTAGTGTTCCAGGTTAGTAAACCGACTTATTACACAAACATGAAATAACCACTTCATCTTTTAAAAGATATTAGAAAGATTTACAACCCTAGATCTTTGAGTCTTTTGTTATTTTCCTTAGTATTTTTTTTTGTTTATTTTATTTTTTAAGGAAAACCACATTCAACCAATCAAACAATCATTCTCTTCTCCATATAATTAGATACCTGTAAATAAATAGTATCAATAATTAATAACAATAGTAGGAATTAAGTCCTCGTGGGATCGATATTTTTATACTACTTGAACGATATGTGCGCTTGCGTTATACGTGTGTGTTTACGCCGGTCACCTACGCGTTCGTCGAGCGTTCGAACGCCCATCCGTATTTTTCATGCACATAACACATTTTCCAGAAAAATTGACAATAAAAACATGTAAGATTTCATCTAATAATACTTAAAATGTAGTAAGTTCTTATGATTTTTGGTCAAAATATGTCATTAAACGAAATTAACATGCATCAATTATCTAATCATTCACTAACATGCCAATATCAGAACTCGAATAAAAAAGTTAAGAAAATCTCAAAAATATTGAAGAAGATAAAAACTTGGAATCTAAGTCAAGTTTCCTCTTTCCTTAAGAACTTATTATCCCCGCCTCGATGCTCTACAGATAGTTTTATGGCTAACATTCTCCTAGGATTACTTGGATAATTCTTGTAAAAGGGGCACTCCTTTCACAAGATCTTGAATAAGGAATATAGAGGAAACTCTCTCTTTTACTCAAAGACTCTATACAATGGAACACTTGTATGATTTTCTGGATGCTTCAAACAATCTCAAGGCCACTTAATTTATAGGCATGGAATGGTGTCTTTGGTTTAGGGTGTAACCATCCTAAGGGTTATACCATTTCCTAATGCCTCTAAAGGCCTAGAGATGCATCCTTTAAATTTAAAGGATTTGTTCATTCACCTTTGTACCTTTCACACAAGGCACTTCTAAGGGACATATCTCTCTTATATATATCAATATATATATTAAGAGAATTTATTACAGATCATTTCATCTGTCATTTCAGGACAGATGGAGAGTATCCAAAGCCAGAAGGTGAAAAGGGAAATTATCTTATATAAAAAGCGTCATACCCTAGAACCAACTAAAAGAAACAAGCGAGCAATCAGAAAAATATTACATTCAGAAACTGAACCTGACAAAATACCTTGATTCATAGTCATCCACAGAGGAAAATGACACGACCAACATTGATATCCTGCCAGTTACCGGTCACTACTAGCAAGCCTTTGGATGCTCAGTCATTGTCAGAGAAAGGCATTGCGGTGGACAAGATCATCGATTTTTTAGAAGAAAATTTGTACCTCTCTACACCACCGGTGAAATCGGTCTTCGTCGGGACGAAAAGAAAGAAAAAGTCACGAATGGTAAGGCTTATGTCATTTGTCATCGAGACGATAATGAAGCCTACAATACACCTAAGATCACTGCAAGTCAAGTGTATTAGGTGCATATTGCATAGAACACATATGTACTTTATCTGAGGATGAATAGGAAAATGAAGGATTCAGAGGTGAAACTCTCCCATGATGGTTCCCCCGTGAGGAACAACGGTAGATGTAGTCTCCCAGTGGGACTCAACCACCTTGAGAGGATTCAGATAAACGTCTTAAGGGTTGTCAATATCCCTCATTAAGCCTTGGATTTTGTCGTCTTAAGGAAATGAAGAAATTATAACAACAAGAAGAGTGTGGAACCAGAAACGAGAACACCAAAGAGCGATAGTTTCACGAAGCAAGAGAACACAAAGGTTTCAGTTGATAAGGCCGGTGAAATCAACAAAAAAAAATGCATTTATAAGACGTGACTGTTAGGCTTCTGTGGGAGCAGTGACGTTGCCAAAAACACTCAAAAGCCTATTAAAAACCCTATTTTAAGTGTACAAGCATAGCACTTGATTTTTGAAAAACTTGAGAAACGGTTTATTTCCGCCATTTTCCTTTCTAAATAACGCATATAAAAGGGGGAAATATTTGTGGAAAAAAATCAAACACGTGGCCAGACACGTGGATAAGGGATTTCATGAACCCAAATGCCAACCAAAAAGCAGCCTAAAGACAACGACTCAGAGCTTCTCTTTAAAACCACCCATTAAGGTCCGACCTTAGAGCCTACCATCAGGGTCTGCTGTCAGGACATCCGCTTCAGACTCACCTCAAAGAAGGCAAAAAGAAATCACACGAGAAATTAGCCCGAGATATCAGCTCCCGAAATATCGAAAGGGATCTGACAACCAAATAAATTACTTTCTGTTGGAAATTAATTGTTGTTAATTATTTGGTGTTGTTAAATAACAACAATTAGTAATAATTTCATTTGGAAATTATTAAGTTAATTATTGATGTTGTTAAATAACAACATTTAGTAATAATTTCATGTTGGAAATTATTAAGTTAATTATGTGGTGTTGTTAAATAACAACAATTAGTAATGATTTCATTACTAAGTAAACAACAAGAATTGTTAATCAAATAATTAAGTAACAACAAGAGTTGTTAAGTGACAACAATTAGTAAAATGTTAAATGGGGAACATGTGGTACACCCATGATGGTAACATTTTTGGAAGGGTTAGAAAAGGTCATTATGCATCCTAATAATGTAATTAATAGTAATCAATGCATGTGATTACATAGTGACTTGATTTCCCTCCTATAAATAAGACCATTTGCTTATTGAGTTAAGCAATCAATTAATTATGTTCATTTGCGTTCTCACGAACATGGAAAGTTAGGCCCAAGAGGAAAAAATAGTATCTTCATAAGATATTCTGAACAATCAAAATGATATGTTTGCATAGGTGAACATGAAAGTGGAGGCGTGACAGAATTTGAATCACGAGATATCACATTTTTAGAAAATGATTTTCCTAAGCAGGGAGAGATAGGTCAAGATTTATCTCTATATGAAACTCAAGATCACATGGATCACATGATTGGTGAACACTCGAGTTTACCTAATTCAAGTGGGAGTGATGAGAGAAATTTGAAAAAACATGATGAATCTGTTTCACATGAATCTCAAAATGATGAATTAGTTTCACACGAGTCTCATTTACGTGATCCGAGTGAGAGTGATGTACATAATCCAAGTGGGAGCAATGTGCACGATCCAAATGGGAATAATATCAAAAGTGAGGAATCAGTTCCACCACTAGAATCCCAATTGCGACGTAGTAATCGTATAGGCATTCCTCGACGTCGTTTTGATATCGAAGGAGAAACCTTTATGATTCTACCTCAAGATGATGAAGAACCTAGAAACATAAGAGAGGCTCTTCAGTGTCCTACTAAGGAAAAATGGATGAAAGCAATGGAAGAAGAGATGGAGTCAATGAGGTCCAACCAAGTTTGGGAATTGGTTGATCTACCCAAAGGACGTAAAGCTGTTAAGAACAAATGGGTTCTTAAAATAAAGCGTAATGCCGATGGCAATATCGAAAGATATAAAGCACGACTTGTGGCAAAAGGGTATACGCAACAGAAAGGAATTGACTATGAAGAGACTTTTTCACCATGTTGTAAGGTTTACCTCAATTCGCTTGATTCTGGCTATAGTAGCAAGTATGGATCTAGAATTACATCAAATGGATGTAAAGACTGCTTTTCTCAATGGAGAACTTGATGAAGAAATCTACATGGAACAACCAGTAGGTTTCATAAAAGAAAATGAAAAGGAGAAAGTATGTAGACTTTTAAAGTCTATATATGGTCTCAAGCAATCGTCTAGACAATGGTATATACGATTCCACAATACAATCATTTCGAATGATTTCACAATGATAGATGAGGATCATTGTGTGTACACCAAGAGAGATAAAGATAAGTTCAGTATCTTATCTTTGTACATGGATGATATACTTATAGCCGGAAATGATAAGGAGTTTGTAAAACACATTAAAGAATGGTTATCATCTAACTTCGAGATGAAAGATATGGGTGAAGCTGCATATATTCTTGGGGTTAAGATCTCACGAAATCGTTCAAAGAATTTATTATCTCTTTCACAGGAGTCATATATAAAGAAAATTCTTGAACGCTTCCAAATGCAGGCTTGCAAACTCATTGATACTCCTATCACGAAAACTGAAGCTTTGAGTCGTAGATTGTGTCCTGAAACTCCACAGGAAAAGGAACAAATGAAGAAAGTTCCTTATGCAAATGCAGTTGGGAGTTTAATGTACGCAATGTTGTGTACAAGACCTGATATCTGTTTCGCTGTTGGAATGGTAAGTAGATACCAATCCAATCCAGGACTAGCACATTGAAAAGCAGTTAAAAGAATATTTAGGTATCTGAGAGGGACAGCTGATTACTCATTGTGTTATCAAGGAAATGATCTGCAATTGAGAGGCTATACTGATGCTGACTGGGGAGGAGATTTAGATGAAAGAAAATCTACCTCCGGTTTTGTTTTCTTGCTAAACAATGGTGCCATTTCATGGAGCAGTAAGAAACAATCTTGTATAGCCTTATCCACAATGGAGGCTGAATTTGTGGCCTTTTCATCAGCAGTACAAGAGGCTGTGTGGTTGAAAAGGTTCTTGGATCATTTGGGTATGTCAAATGAAGCTTCTGGTCCAGTATTAGTTAACTGTGATAGTGAAGCAGCGATAGCCTACACAAAAGACCCAAAATTCCATTGTAAAACGAAACATATAGATACCAAATATAACTTTGTGAAAGACATAGTTGCACGAGAAGAGGTAAACATGAAGTACATTTCTACGCAAGAAATGGTAGCAGATCCATTGACCAAGCCTGTTCCTAGAGATGTCTTTGTTAGACATGTAAAAACTCAGGGATTGCGTAGATGTTAATGTGCTTACATATTATGATATGTATTTTTCCCAAATAATGTTTACTAATGTTAATACTCATTGATATTTGTGTTCAATGCTTACATGTTATTATGTTGATACATGTTTAAACAAATACTATTTGTTAGTATGAGAAGTATGCCGGACAAGTGAATGATTGGCCCTCTCACACGGGCAATCGCCTCCATTACTTTGTGTTAATGGGATGAGACAAATTTTTAAGCTAATTATCTGAGTGATAATTTAGAGAGCTCAAGCTTGAAAATTAAGTAATGTCGTTATGGGGTCACTTTCTCTGTGATATGACCTAAGGTGAATAAGTTCGTTTCACCTTAATTGTCTTAATGTCAGTTATGAGTTAGACATTGTGTTTGTCTGAACTATAATATGTACGGTATTTTATGAGACATGCGCTCCATGGGAAAGGAGAGAATACCGTAGCACATGTTTTCATACCATGTGTACATTTGTGACTATTGAGGGTAATACAAGTAGAGATCTCAGTCTTGATATTGTGTGAGACCCTTGAGATTATTTCAATCTCACATTGTACCCTTTAGACTCTTGTCTGATTCTTAAAACTTAGATTTGATGATCGCTATCTTGGAGTGTTGCTGAAAGATCATGAGAGATTCGATCTGAAAGAACATCTCTGGAAAAGCGAATTGAATCAAAGTTGAGAGATTCGAGAAATGAGAAAGATCATTATATGAGTAATATCACATTAGCTTATATTCACTGGTCGACCAATTATGTTATTCTATGTGATCAAACATGATTGTGAATACAAAATAAATATTACATTCGAAAAGAGATTGAGAGAGATTTAATGTGATAAATGATCGAGGATACTGCATACATAATCCACTATGGTTCTATCCATTTTTCGAGCGGCTATATATTCCTAACAGATGTATAGCAAGTGAGCTCTCGAAGTATGCTGGTCGCACGGCACAATTGCAAAGTATGAATTATTCTTGTAGAGATAATAAAAATTGTTGATCCCATCATGTGTGAGTGGGAGATGTTGGAAATTAATTGTTGTTAATTATTTGGTGTTGTTAAATAACAACAATTAGTAATAATTTCATTTGGAAATTATTAGTTAATTATTTGATGTTGTTAAATAACAACAATTAGTAATAATTGATGTGGAATTATTAGTTAATTATGTGTTGTTAATTAATGATGTTTAATCAACAAAGTAATGATTTCATTACTAAGTAAATAACAAGAATTGTTAATCAAATAATTAAGTAACAACAAGAATTGTTAAGTGACAACAATTAGTAAAATGTTAAATGGGGAACATATGGTACACCCATGATGGTAACATTTTTGGAAGGGTTAGAAAAGGTCATTATGCATCCTAATAATGTAATTAATAGTAATCAATGCATGTGATTACATAGTGACTTGATTTCCCTCCTATAAATAAGACCATTTGCTTATTGAGTTAAGCAATCAATTAAGTTTGATTAAGAGGTATCTACAAGCATAAAAGGTATGCAATTGTGTTGTGGTTAGTATAGATTTATTTCAATTAGCATGTAAATAAATCTAGGACTAGTAATACATGTATGGTTAGATCCTAAGAGGACAAACATGTAATTATATTAGGGATTATGTTTCCTAACACTTTCCATTCCTTGTAACTGATTAAGTGTGCGGAATGAAGGAATTCCAAGATTTTATGATATTAGACCGATTAATCAGCGATATGACCATTGTAAATCTTGATCTTATTGTAAAGCTATTAATGACAGGAAGACCCCCCCCCCCCCCCCTCTCGTAAAGGGGGCAATCCTAGAGAGGAAAAGAGATACGAAAATTGATATCTTAAAAAACATCTTCATCTCGTTGCGCATTACTGACAATCTGGTTTTAGTTTTATTGTTTGTGAAATTTTGTACACCAACAGATTTTTAAAGCAGAAATCAGCCAGTAGGATGATGCTTAATACTATCAAACTTTTAAGCGGGTCTTGGTTGTTGTTCAAAGTTCTACATACATGTTCATTGGATAATATACTAGTAAAGTTCTTCAAAGTTCAAACTTTTAAGTGGGTCCTTGTTGTTGTTCAAAGTTCTACATACTTGTTCATTGGATAATACCTATTGATGGTGCAGGCTCTTTAAAATTTCTGATTCTAAATCACTTTCACAGCTTCACTCTCCACCAATATGAAGACCTATAATAATAGAGCAAATGATTTTCGCAAGAAGAAATAAGTATTTCAGTGGGTCACAACTTTTTTGATGAAATTTAATTATAGCCAAGAAATGAAGAACTAATTATGCACGTAATTTAACTATGGACTTCGCAAACGACCAATGATTTGCATTAAAGCAAAAGCATCTTTCAGGTGAAACGTGGACCATAAAAAGTCTGGTGAATTTTTCCAGCCAATAAAATTTTATTGTGCCTTTCCAAGTTATAATATTTGAAGAAGCCTTTGTTTCAATTTTGGTGTTTGTTGCGACTCTAAAAAGTTAATGTTCATAGGGTGTAATGTGGAGGTACCAAATTAATTAAGCTGACCCACATCTCTGAATTTGGTAGCGCTTTAACTAGAATAGAATCCAAAGCATTTTCCGTGGGAAAGATGGAGGTGATGTTATATGCTTTAAGGCAGAATAGCTACAGTTCATGCTGAACCATCTTTTATTATTGGGTGGCTTTTTAGCCTTCGGCCATAACCAGACAAGTTGCTAGGCGTCAAAATATAACATCACCCCACCTCTTCTTTCTTCAATGACTTTGCTTACCCCCCTGTTCCAGATAAGCTTTTGGCTTTCGTTGAACACTCTTCCAGTGAATATATATATATATATATATATATGACTATGGGATCTGATTAGTTTATAGCCCTTCCACGTGTCACCCTAGGAAAGCACAAACTAGTAGGTTACTGATCGCGATTTTATACCGCACGCAAGCTCACATATCGGTCAAGTAATGCAGTGACAAAAGTCGGATATCGTACCCACCGAGACTTATTATTTCTCTTATCAATATCAATACTAACCTACTTAATTAAATTATTAGACGAGAGTGAGATTGATTAATCTAAAATTAATTAAAAATAAATAATGAGCAAACAACAATTTTGGAGATAAACTTCATGCGCTAAAAGAACCTAAGACTGTAACTTCTCATAAGTATGCACGCAATGGGTTCAGACACTTTTCATTCAATTGAGTTCTTACGAATTATTAACCTAAAACATTAAACTATCTACAAGCTCTTTCGATGATCATGCATATATAGTCATATTTAAACCAACTAACTATATGTATAAATTAATTAATTTAAACCAAATTTATTAAGGTCAGGTTCTAATATTGGCTATGCATGTCTTGCATATATATTTCTATCCTAAAGGAAAATCTATTCAAAAGAACTATATCATGAGCTATTATTCCCACAGCTAACCCAAATTCCTTCTGTCAAGTTCCTAAAGATTTACCAAGTCTATTTTATTGTTAGCCAAACAAATAATATATGTATCAAAGCACGGAGAATAATAAATAACCAATAACAAATTCAAGAGAATATAAATATGCAACTTAATTAAATAACATGGTTAAAATCCATTATAACCATAGAGTAATGTTTAACTACTCCTGATAATCAATAAAAACATGCTAATCATTATAGATATAAAAAAATAACTCATAAAAGATAAACTAGAGAGAAAAGTGAAGAAAGAACTCTCATTTGCAGTCTTCGCCTTTAATCCCAGCACCTGTTGAAGCACTCGTCCTTATCTTCCTCTAAGCATACTTTTATTCTCTAAGACTCCAAAATTGTGTTATGAGATATTTTTTTTAGGTTTTGGGATGAACTTGTGCTTATATAAAAGGTCTGAGGGGGGTATTTCCTTGTTAAAAATCGGATTCAAGGTGAATTTTGGGCTGCATTTCCGTGAAGTGACGCGGTGAGCGCGACGAGACGTCAACTCTTCCACATTGGCAAATCGCGACGAGCAATCCATCATCAGGATGTCCGTTTTGACTTCGAATTTTGCCCCAATCTGGCTCTAAATTTGTCTTTTCATCCCTTGTTGAATCCGTTGACTCTTGATATTATTTTGGCATATAAAGTACCCTAGCATACTTCTCTTATATACATGCAAATACAATTTCGAAATTTTTACACATATATGTATATACCGATACAACTTAGCGAATACACTTATAACATCTTATATTCACACCGGTTTCCAAGTCATTCATTCATTCCACAATAGCCTACACAGTCCATAAATATCACGGATTCCATCACACACACAGATACACTCAAACATACATATGGTCATCGTGCTACCGACAACAAAGCATACATATGACCAATACATCAAAGGACACATAACCAAACAATGCATACATATGACTAATTTACACATAAAATGCTTGTACGAGACTCATAACCTATTTTAAAATAGGTATGAGATGAATTTCATCCGAACGGATCCCTAACCAGCACGACTACTATACCACCAGATTATCAACCAATCAAATATACACACAAGCACACATATCACGAGACACAAACTCATCACACAATTTCATATACACAAGTATATACATGACAAACATTGCTTTATCATCTCAATCTTAATAAAAATATGTTTATACATCAAACATATGAATATACCCATTACTTTGAATTCTGATACCATAGCATTTTTACAATTCTTATATCATTTACTTATCGATTATACATACACCATTTTTCAGAATTCTTATCTGAAATATTGATACAGTATCTTACCAAATATACATTTTCATTCATATACAAATCCTACCAATTACGTACTTCTATCACTCAAAAAAGGTTTAACTTATACCAACCATACCTCTTTTCAGCTAAATCGTATGCATTAGTCAACCCAATAACGCACATCTACACGTGTTAACACAAATTCAGAAATCATAACTTGTTCTCTTTACCAATTATGTATATCCAACTTATATATATCTTATCATCACATACATATACAAATACGTGTTCATATACTTATAAATATATATATTCATTTATATACACGTATATATACCATTACCGGGTCATACAGTTACATACATCCCTACATACACATAGACATTAAGCTTTTCTTATATCTCACTTCATATCATATAAAAAATAAAGATCCATACATGTGGTGTTCGATTAACTTATCTATACATAACCTTGAGCTCCGTTCTCAAAATCATCTCTTATTATCCTCATTTATCCTAAACACTTCAACCATATATATATAAACATGAATCAACATTCAAGTACTCATCGCATGAGTTAATTATCTGGTTTTGCGAGCACTTCAGGTCCTAGTCAAATTTGTCAAAGTAAATCGCGAAACGCTGTCAGAATTGCAACTTTACAGAATTCTTCACTTTATTATGACAACTTTCGGATCTTTCCGGGACAATCAAATTAAGTGTGATTCTAATGATTTCAGTTCCAATAATCTTAAAACACCATTACAAACTAATTCAAGCCTTTAGTTAACTTAAATTCTCGGTTTACTCATTTTTGTAAAATCTTCCGAAAATGTTTTCGAAAATGCTACAGAAGCGTCATAAACCCTCTAAACCTACCTGGATTTATCTGAACATTATTGTACCATCATATATATCTTATATCTATCATTACGATAAAAAAAACCACTTTTACCATAAACTTACATAATCTATCATATCGATCCAACTCGTTTCGTTTTCACCCGGATTCTACCAAATGCACATATTCAATATACTAATGCTCAAAAAATTCAATTCATACAATTACTCTACTCTACAAAGCTACTGGATACATCTGAATATTTAACGAAAAACTTGAAAGCGAGTTTTTACCGGCAGGTCTTACCAAGATTTCGAGGGAATATACGAACTCCAAACAATCCCACGAACACGCTGAAATTGACGGAATTTCGATCGGAGATATTGTTCATTCGATGTTACCATTCACCACCACTTCTTCTCTCGATTCACGTGCAACCGTGTACTGAATGGAAAATCTGTCACCGCTAGAGCGTCGATTTGACTGGTGGCTCGAGCCATGAAATGAAGCGACGAGCTGGGATCGGGAAACCTATTACAGCGTCTATTTATCATCTTTTCTGCCATTGTCGTTGTGCTGGGAGCTGCCGCTGGCCACCACAAGGCGGAAGGGTGGCCAGCGCACCCCTCTGGCTAGTCTCGCCAGCGGGCGATGGCCTGCAGGCAGCCGGTACAACCAGGTCAAACATAAACGCATGTTTAGAGATGTGGGTCATGTGTGGGGTTTTGGTTCTTTTGCATTTTTTTGCAAATTCAAAAAATATTTGGGTATTTACATAAATGTTTCTGAAAATTACAGTCTCACCCACGTGAATTACATTTAGGTCCCTGCCATGGGGCTTTCTTGAAAATTCATATTGTGGAAACTCTTTTGTTGTTAAATTTTGAAAAGTGATCGATACAAAAATTATTGGTCTCGGAAAAACTACTCCAATGGTTCAAGAATCAGCTCAATCAGAGTTCTTTTTCTATTTTACAGTCGAAACAAGATACTTTTATGTGTATAACGATATAAACATGAATCGCATAACCGGTTCTCGAAACCATGTTTTTTCCCACGCGACGAAACTTTACTTTAAAACATTTCGATTTATTTTCCAACACATATACTCTTTTTTTTAATACCATCATGTTCCAAATCCTTAACTTTAATTCGAAAATCTTCCAGCACTATTCCGAAAAACTTGGGATATTTCATCATCTCCTCCTTATAAAAATTTCATCATTGAAATTTCCCCATCTTTTTATCTAATCATTCGGAACCGAACGCACGTAAATGACCATCATATCCATATTCTGACGTCATCTCACTTTACATATTATCAAAAGTTATGTATTCCATAGATCAATACAAATCATGTTATTTCAAAACAAAACACATCGAATCAAATATTTTATATGATAATCAAATCAAACTTTTCATTTCAATTCACATTCATTCATAGGAACACGCTCAAACCATTTCAAATTCATCCATCATACAAACAAACTGCCATACAACTATCACATTCATCATCAGAAATGAGGAACACAACATATTACAGGAAACCAGATATAGTATCAAAAATGGAAACATAATACAAATTTCATACAATATATTTCGTCTACAATACAAAACAAAAACCCTTTCATTTCACATCATGCCATTCATAGCATATTTGTAAATTCTATCAACATCAAAGTTTACATATATACATATTTCATCGCACATACAACTTTGTATAGCTGACAAAAAAGCTTACATAACCATCACAATAGAGATACATATGTGTTCTTGTAATGAACACAAACTTTTATATCAATAAATACATCCATTGCCATAACCAGAAGTGACATATAATCATACATACTCATATGATGTTGATAGTATGAAATCTGCCAATTTTATGATATCATCAAGATGGAAAATGTGAAACAACCTCTTTCTAAAACCATCTCGAAAACACATTTAAAAAATGCTTTTACTTAGCGGGTCGGTCTACTGTAGTTAGACAAACCCTTATACAAGCGCCACGACGGAAACATATCATATCAACTTATAAAACCATCAAAATCATGTACAAGCACCATGACGGAAACAGATTTTTTAGCTTCTTGATGAAAATAAAGTTTTACAGTTTAAAAACATCAAAATCATTTTTGAGAACCGAGACAGAAACATATTTTCAAGAACCTCGACGGACATATATCGATAAATATCAAAACATGAAAACGTGAATCAAGCGTCGAGGCAGAAATATATTCTTTATCATTTATAGTCAAAACCAAAATATCAAAAATCTTTGTTTCTTTCTTCTTTCCTTTCTTTTTTTCTTTCAAAACACTTTATGTCAAAATCAAATACCGAGTTCTCAAAACGTAAATCAAAATATCGAAGAGCAAAAAAAAAAAGACATTTGTACACCATTCAGACTATCAACATCATAGCATAACTCGTACCTCAAAACACAATGATTTTACATCACATACAAATTCAAATTTCTATATAAATGACATACTTTTAACTTAGTGCACCAATATACGTTTATATATTCATAACATACGAACATGTATCGATAATCCGAATCACCCATATCAACTCAAAATCATTGCACATCATACCATATACCAGAAATCAAATCAAGTTACAAACATAAGAGCTATATGATCTATACGCAATAGAAAAATTACTCAGATGATCACATACCATGTAGCTGCAGTCACCGACACCTAAACATTTGCTCTGATAACACAACTGTAACACCGTGCCAGAGGCAAGGTGCTACCGGCATGAGACATGATTGAACCATCCCCATAAGCCTCTAAATTTACAGAAAATCGGGCATGATGTATCCTAAAATTGGACAACCTGGAACATAGTCCAGCATCAAACAAAATTTTAAATAGACATCATATATCAAAAGGACCTAAGGTGCACACAAACACATCAAAATCAACACCTAATGGCTCACATATAAACCTCAAGAGCTCTATTCCCACAACATCATAAGCAATCAAAATAATTACTTAATATATACAAACAGCGTGCTTAGCATGACAAATAAAATATTAATCACAAATACTAGACCTCTAAAAAATTTCCCAAGACACTTGCGAGGGTGACTGCAACTTGAGTGATCCACGTCTCGATCATAGTTTTCAAAGCTGAAATGGTTGACCTATCTAGTAGCCAACCTGTAAAACTAGCAACTGGTTTGGTGTGATTTATAAACCTCAGTAAGTAACCATGCTAGTACTACAAACAGAAAAAACAAGTCAAGCATATCCTAAATTTTTCAGAATAACAAAGTTGTTACGAGTTGAGAGTTATCGACTTTTGATTATTCTTTACTCTTTACGCATAAAAAATTCTCATATTTACATGTTGTCAATTTAATGGCCAGACATTCAAAGTACACAAAGCATATATTCGAATATCACAAAGTACGTCATATAACATCGAAACCATTTCAATCACATGAAGCATGAAGTCACATATTTATATTTATCACGAGTAAACATCTTTGAAATATCATCAAATCGGTAAATCAACAAACTTTCTTTTATTCGGTTACAAACTATCTTCAATACCCAAACAAACTTACTTCAATTACAAAACAAACTTTCTTTAACTTTCTTCAATCACTAAAACTTTACAATAGCTTAACATTCGAGATTCATATGCATTCACACATACCGTAGCATACTTCTCTTATATACATGCAAATACAATTTCAGTAATCATACACATACACGTACATACCAATACAACTTAGCAAACACACTTATAACATCTTATATTCACATCGGTATCTAAGTCATTCATTCATTCCACAATAGGATACACAGTCCATACATATCACGGATTCCATCACACACACAGATACACTCAAACATACATACGGACATCGTGCAATCGACAACAAAGCATACATGCGGCCAATACATCAAAGGACACATAACCAAACAATGCATATATATGGTCAGTTTACACATACAATGCTCGTACGAGACTCATTACCTATTTTTAAAATAGGTATGAGATGAATTTCTTCCCAACGGATCCCTAACCAACTCGACTACTACACCACATGATTATCAACCAATAAAATATACACACTTGCACGCATTTCATGAGACACAAACTCATCACAAGATTTCACATACACAAGCATATACATGACAAATATTGCTTTATCTTCCGAATCGTCAAACACATGCGTTATACATCAAACATATTAATAAACCCATTACTTCGAATTCTGATACCATAGCCTTTTATAGTTCTCATATCCTTTACTTTTCGATCATACATACACCGTTTTTCAGAATTCTTATATGAAATATTGATACAGTATCTTACCAAATATACATTTCCATTCATATATATATTCTACCAATCACGTACTTTTATCACTCAAGAAAAACTTAGCTTATACAAACCCAACCTTTTTTTAGCTAAATCGTATGCATTAGTAAATAACCAACTTATCCCAATAACGCACATCTACACGTGCTAACACAAATTCAAAAATCATAACTTGTTCTCTTTACCGATTCTATATATTCTCTGATTTCATTAATAAGCATTCTTTGAGGACACCATTATGTATAACTATCGAGACTATTTTATTTGTTTTATATTTGTGCATGATTGCATGTTTGTGAATGATGTTTGTGGGTGTCGACGTTGTAAGCCCTCACGAGAATATAACTCATCCACTAGGGCCGCTTAGGGGTTGAAAGGCTTGTTTCATTTGCTAAATGCAATCGTGATCCCTACGAAAGTGGCCTAGTTAATTTTGTTACTTATTGTTTGTTTGTTTTTTTATTTAGTTTTTATTTTGTCTTTTGCTCGGGACTAGCAAAATCTTAAGTTTGGGGGTATTTGATAAGTGCGGTTTATACCCACTTATTCCTGAATTCTTAACTTACTATTTTGTTAGTTTTCTTTATTGGGAAGCGGCCGCGAGTGCGCAGCGGAAAATGAAAAATTATGATGCCGCTATCCCTTTGCCCAAGACATATTTGTTTTGATTATTCTACAAGCCTAGGCATGTTGCTATATATTATAAGCATAAAAACTCATAAAACATGCAAAGAACGTAAACTTAAACATGCTAACTATCATAAGAACTCTAATTAAGAAAAAAGAAAGAAAAAGACTTACTTGAACCGAAGACTCCTCCAGTCCTCCCTCCAATCTACAAGCTTTTATCGAACTCAGCAAGCTCTTCCATGTTCCAAAGAGACACCCAAGTATGTGGCCTCCAAAGGTGCACACAACAAAGCCAAAACTCAACGGCAAGACTACGCCTTGAGTGCACAGGTATTTTGCCCTTGGTGCTAGCCTAGGCAAATACCTCAAAACTTTTAACTTAAGATTCCTCTAGTCAATTAGACTTAAGGATCCTCAAAATCAGTGGCTTACTCTTAAACTTTAGAGTTTCTCACTTATATAAATCCAAGATATGAAAGGTTTTGGTGTAAAAATTTGTAAAGAATTCTTTGGGTTTATATAGGTTCTCCAAAGAAAACAAAATTAATTAAGAATCCGATGTGGGATAAATGCTAATTAAATCTTAGCCATTGGATCTTAATATAGTGGTTTAATGAGATTATAAAACCCTAATAAGAGTTTGGGCCGAATTGGAATTCAAAACAAACAAAAAATTAAAAATAAAATAAAATAAATTTACTATTCACATTTTTTTTCCTTTTTCATTTTTCCAATTCCCAAATTGCTCCTATCGTCATTCACCAATCCCTAAGCCACTTTGGAACCTCATAAATGATATGTTCAATAATTAAAGACAAT
The DNA here is from genome assembly GCA_019454045.1 of Zanthoxylum bungeanum. NCBI lineage: Eukaryota > Viridiplantae > Streptophyta > Magnoliopsida > Sapindales > Rutaceae > Zanthoxylum > Zanthoxylum bungeanum. The sequence goes on from SKCR01017156.1 coordinate 45,258, forward strand.
GAACCATTTATGAACAATTCCTCCAGTAATCATATATGCTGTTAAATTTATACTATGCACTGTTAACCATTGATATCGACTTTGTTGTGTGTGACCTTTTGGGTTCCCCTCAAGTTGGATATGAAATGAATCGTGATAATTTAATCGAACATAAATTATCCTCCGATCAGATGGTCGTTCGATTTCAATGACCAAGGTTGACATCTAACAACATGTCAAGGCCCCCAAATGAGAAGGAAAGATATATACCCATTTCGTATGCGATTTACATATGATACGGTCTCTCGCCTCACTGTATCCCCACCGTTTGACCTAGGGTATGGAAATTTTCTACCCATATAGTCAAAGGTATGATGTTGATAGTGTCATGAATCGTCCTAACCCAAGAATCTCACATGATTCTTCCGTTGCGGCCACAGTCTCAAGCATTGATCACACATATCAACCCATGAACTTGAATACTACTCTTATAAGAAAATATTATCCGAGAGAGTGGTGATTCTCTGTTGTATCTTTACAAAGTTCATGTGTTTCAACAAATGATCCAATCATACCCTTATGACCGGATCTTTTGAACCGGGGAAGGAGAATGTCAAAGTTATTTGATCCACACATAAGATTGTAAAGACCTCAAGTTTAAGGACTAGTCATATAATTGATACATGAAAGTTCTCACAGACACATGGGATAAACACTCCATATGAAAACTTTCGGTGGCCAGTTCGATGGACACATGAAACTTATGCATCCATGTGATACACCAAGCGGACGGATCTCCGCTAGTAGCCTATGAGATCGGCTACCCCACTTAACGGCGGATCATATCATCATGCTAGTCTCTCCGTTTTGTGAACGCCCAGATTATTCACAAAACTATGAATATGAACGTTTGAGAGTAATGATTCTCATAAGGCGTGGAAGCCATCATCTTATTACTCAAAGGGCTTTATTACAGTGTTTGATGATTCATATAATTTATGTAAGACACGTATAATAAAGATTGTTATTTTATTAATTAATGAAAATATTGCAAATACATGTACATATAGCCTATCCACAAGTTGGGTATAGGGTATATCCCTAACATCCATATCATTTAATGTGTTTTATCCCTTCAGGTGCACCCACCAAGTCCCAGACTTGATTCTGATACATAGAGTCTATTTCGGATTTCATGGCCTCAAGCCACTTGACTGAATCAATGTCACGCATTACTTCGTCATAACTAGTGGGATCGTCATTATCAATGACCTGATCATGTTCCTTATCAATATGGAAACCATATCTTTCAGGCTCATATCTTTCCCTACCATAACTTCTAAGTTCATAACCTTGGTTATTCCGTCGCTGCCATTTTGATGGCCTTAGGGTTACTTCTATGTTAGTTTTTTCTTCTCGTACCTCATCGAGGTCAAGTCTACTCCCACTACTTTTCCTGAGAATGAATTCATTCTCTAGAAATTTAACATTTCGTGAGACAAATGTTCTTTGTTCATTTGGGAAATCGAACATGTATGCTCTTGAGTTCAAGTCATATCCTACAAACTTACATTTAACTGCCCTATCATCCAATTTGTTAGTTTATGTGAGCTTAACATATACGTCACATCCCCAAACTCTTAGATAACTAAGACTAGGACGTTTCCCAGACCATAACTCATATGGTGTTTGACTAACAGTCTTGGAAGGAACTTGGTTTAGTAGTAGTGTTGCAGTTTCTAAAGCAATACCCCAAAATGAAAGAGATAGATCTGTGTCTGGCATCATTGATCTGACCATATCTAATAATGTCTGATTTCTCCTTTCAGAGACCCCACTATGTTGTGGAGTTCCCAGAGGAGTCCACTGGGAAACAATGACATTTTCTCTCAAGTAATCTTGAAATGCGTCGCTTAAGTATTCACCACATCGGTCAGATCTTAGTGACTTGATACTTTTATTAAGATGGTTTTCTACTTCAGCTTTGAAGTCTTTGAATTTCTCAGAGGCTTCAGATTTGTACCGTATAAGGTACATATACCCATATCGCGAGTGATCATCGATAAAGGTAATGAAATAGGAGAATCCACCTCTAGCGGTGACTAACATTCGTCCGCATACATTAGAGTGTATGAGTTCTAATGTCTCTGATGCACACTGTCATTTACCTTTGAAGGGTAATTTGGTTATTTTACCAAGTAAACAAGACTCACAAGTTCCATAAGGTTAATATTTGAAGGGTTTGGAATACTCATCCTTATGTAGCTTAGTTAATCTTGTTTCATTGATATGACCTAAGTGACTGTGCCATAGAAGTGATTCATTGAGATTATTCGAGTTAACGTTGTATATATTAGAGGTTGAACATTCTTTGTTAGTTTGTAAGACATAGATACCATTATTCAACATACTATCTCCATATTTTATTTCATTGAAATAAATAGAACATTCATTACAACTTATTAGGCATGAAAAGCCTTTATTACATAAAGAAGAAATTGAAATGATGTTCTTTACTAGAGAAGGTACATAAACACAATCTTCTAAGTCTAAAACTAATCCATTCGGCAAAATTAATGAATAAGTCCCCACTCACAATGCAGCCAGTTTTACTCCATTACCCATGCGTAAGTCAACCTCCCCGTGACAGAGTCTCATACTATTTCCCAGGTTAATTGTAATGTGCACTATTAACCATTGATTTCGACTTTGTTGTGTGTGACCTTTTGGGTTCCCCTCAAGTTGGACATGAAATGAATCGTGATAATTTAATCGAACATAAATTATACTCCAATCAGATGGTTGTTCGATTTTAATGTCCAAGGTTGACATCTAGCAACATGCCAAGGCCCCCAAATGAGAAGGAAAGATATATACCCATTATGTATGCGATTTACATATGATACGGTCCCTCGCCTCAATGTATCCCCACCGTTTGACCTAGGGTACGGAAAGTGTCTACCCATATTGTCAAAGGTATGATGTTGATAGTGTCATGAATCGTGCTAACCCAAGAATCTCACATGATTCTTCCGATGTGGCCACAGTGTCAAGCACTGATCACACATATCAACCCGCGAACTGGAATACTACACTTATAAGAAAATATTATCCTAAAGAGTGGTGATTCTCCGTTGTATCTTTACAAACTTCATGTGTTTCAAAAAATGACCCAATCATACCCTTATGACTGGATCTTTTGAACCGAGGAAGGAAAATGTCAAAGTTATTTGATCCACACATAAGATTGTAAAGACCTCGAGTCTAAGGACTAGTCATATAATTGATACATGAAAGTTCTCACAGACATATGGGATAAACACTCCATATGAAAACTTTCGGTGGGCAGTTCGATGGACACGGGCAACTTATGCATCCATGTGATACACTAAGCGGACAGATCTCCGCTAGTAGCCTATGAGATCGGCTACCCCACTTAAGGGCGGATCATATCATCATGCTAGTCTCTCCGCTTTGTGAACGCCCAGATTATTCACAAAACTTTGAATATGAATGTTTAAGAGTAATGATTCTCATAAGGCGTGGAAGCCATCATCTTATTACTCCAAGGGCTTTATTACAGTGTTTGATGATTCATATAATTTATGTAAGACACGTATAATAAAGATTGCCATTTTATTAATTAATGAAAATATTGTAAATACATGTACATATAGCATATGCACAAGTTTGGTATAGGGTATATCCCTAACATCCATATAATTTATTGTATTTTGTAGTTTGTTAATGTTTTATTTGTAAGAAGCATTGATACATGGATCTTGGGGCTTTTGTACATGTTTTGGGACCATACGAACGCATTGGAAGCACGCGGGAAGAGTATTGTTAGGGATTTTCCCTATATCCAACTTGTGGATGGGCTATATGTACATGTATTTGTAATATTTTCATTAATTAATAAAATGGCAATCTTTATTATATGTGTCTTACATAACTTATATGAATCATCAACACTGTAATAAAGCCCTTGGAGAAATAAGACGATGGCTTCCACGCCTTATGATAATCATTACACTTAAATGTTTCTAGTCATAGTTTTGTGAATAATCTAGGCATTCGCAAAGCGGAGAGACTAGCATGATGATATGATCCGCCCTTAAGTGGGGTAGCCGATCTCATAGGCTACTAGCGGAGATCTGTCTGCTTGGTGTATCACATGGATGCATAAGTTGCCCGTGTCCATCGAACTGGCCGCCGAAAGTTTTCATATGGAATGTTTATCCCATGTGTTTGTGAGAACTTTCATGTATCAATTATATGACTAGTCCTTAGACTTGAGGTCTTTACAATCTTATGTTTTGATCAAATAACTTTGACATTCTCCTTCCCCGGTTCAAAAGATCTGGTCATAAGGGTATGATTGGGTCATTTGTTGAAACACATGAAGTTTGTAAAGATACAACAGAGAATCGCCACTCTCTCAGATAATATTTTCTTATAAGAGTAGTATTCCAGTTCGCGGGTTGATATGTGTGATCAGTGCTTGAGACTGTGGCCACAGCGGAAGAATCATGTGAGATTCTTGGGTTAGCACGATTCATGACACTATCAACATCATACATTTGACCATATGGGTAGACAATTTCCGTACCCTAGGTCAAATGGTGGGGATACAGTGAGGCGAGGGACCGTATCATATGTAAATCGCATACAGAATGGGTATATATCTTTCCTTCTCATTTGGGGGCATTGGCATGTTGCTAGATGTCAACCTTGGTCATTGAAATCGAAAGACCATCTGATCGAATGATAATATATGTTCGATTAAATTATCACGATTCATTTCATGTCCAACTTGAGGGGAACCCAAAAGGTCACACACAACAAAGTCGAAATCAATGGTTAACACTGCACAGTACATATTTAACAACATATATGATTGCTGTAGGAATTGTTCATAAATGGTTCAATGTGTTTAATTATTGAACAGATCATTTATGAGGTTCCATAGTGGCTTAGGGATTGGTGAATGACGATATGGGCACTTTGGGAATTGGAATAAATAAATTAAAAAAATTACTATTCACGTAAATAGTACCGCGTGAAAAGTAAAAATTTTTAATTTAATTTTGTTATTTTTTTTTTAAATTCCAATTCGGCTCAAACTCTTATTAGGGTTTTATAATCTCATTAAACCACTAAATTAAGATCCAATGGCTAATATTAAATTGTCTTTTATCCCACATCAGATTCTTAATTAATTTTGTTGTCTTTGTAGCACTATATAAACCCAAAGAATTATTCACAAATTTTTGCACCAAACCTTTCAAATCTTGGGTTTATATAAGTGAGCAACTCTAAAGTTTTAAGAGTAAGCCACTGATTTTGAGGATCCTTAAGTCTAATTGACTAGAGGAATCTCAAATTAAAAGTTTTGAGGTATTTGCCTAGGCTAGCACCAAGGGCAAAATACCCGTGCACTCAAGGCCTAGTCTTGCCGTTGAGTTTTGGCTTTGGTGTGTGCATCTTTGGAGGCCACACACTTGGGTGGCTCTTTGGAACGTGGAAGAGCTTGCTGAGTTCGAGAAAAGCTTGTAGTTTGAGGGAGGACTGGAGGAGTCTACGGTTCAAGTAAGTATTTTTCTTTCTTTTTTTTAATTAGAGTTCTTATGATAGTTAGCAGGTTTAAGTTTATGTTCTTTGCATGTTTTATGAGTTTTACACTTAGAATATATAGTAACATGCCTAGGCTTGTAGAATAATAAAAACAAATGGGTCTTGGGCAAAAGGAAAGCGGCATCATAATTTGATCTCGAAATTGGGTGTTTAAAAGCTCGTTGGAAAGCTAACACCCTGAACGTAATTTTAGGCACAAGTTTTGCATGATTTGGTTAAGATTTGAATTTTGAAATCGCATTTAAAGTTCACGCGTCTGCAGAAAATGTGAATAGTAAATTTATTTGAATAAAATAAAATGCAATATCATAATTAAATATTAATCAAAGTTATTTAATGCCTAAAATAATTCCAACATATTAAAACTCATATGCTTGATGATTCTATGTATGATTAGAATTGGCATGATGATGAGTGGTAAATGTATCCCTATTTCCCACTCATTTAACTTAATATTTTGTATAGATTCTTGAGTTTTGAGAATATTTTGATGTGTTTTGTGTTATTTTTTAGATAAATAAAGTTTCAGGACATTCTGGAGGTGATTTGAAGCAAAAGTGTGAAAATTGGCAAAAAGGGTATTTTGGTAATTTTGGAGCATCGCGACACCGAAACCCTTGTCGTTCCGACCTCTAACGTGCGCCGGAGGCTGCTAAAATGCACCGGGTCAACAAGTCAAAGTTTGACATGTTTGACTTTGCTAACGTGAGTCGTGCCACGTGTCATCATCACAAGCGATCCGCTAACGTGCGCCGCATGCCACGTGTCAAAAATTCAACGTGCCGACATCAGCCAGCCGCCTTGCCACGTGTCACCTTATCGCTTCAGCCGCCCTGCCACATGTCAGATAAGACCAGAAGCAACGAATCGGGAAATACCACGTCAGCGCGTCGCGCCGCGCAAGGTTTGCGCGGCCCGACGCTCTCCACTTACTCGGGCCTATAAATTCGGCTCGAACTTTCAGTTTCAAATGTACCACTTCCTCTGAATTCTCTGATGTAAATAGGGAGTTCTCTTCTTTATTTCTTTAAAATTTCAGTTTTAATTACGTTTTGTAAAAGTAATTTTCTTCTATAATAGTAATAATAATTTTCTTTCTTAAACTTTTTTTACTTTTACTATTCAATCATGAGGAGGTAACTTCTCCATGCTAAGGTAAAAAGGTAATTATTTTACTATTACTATTTAGATTAATCTCCCTTAAAATATAATATATAAACTATTTAAAACCTGACTTAATGAGGATACCGCCATACTGGTCGGTTGGTTATTCAATTTAATCTGGTTAAACTTGACTTAATGAGGATACTGCCATACTGGTCGGTTGGTTTATTTATTGTTCCGCCTTTATGGCTGGTTTATTTTGGTTCCGCCTTTATGGCTGGTTTATTGACAAATATTACCGCCTTAATGGCTGGTTGGATTTAATTTGACTTAATCAGGTTACCGCCTATATGGCTGGTGGGAAATATTATCACAAGTATATATATTATATTATGGGAGATATCTAAATAGTAAATAGTAGAAGTTAATTCCTTTTACCTTAGCATTTCATTTTATTGTAATTTATTATTCCACAATTACTTTTTAACAATTTTACTTTATGTCTTTTAAGTTTTTACCAGCTTTAGCTATGTGTTGTGACTAAGTTAATTATCTAGGGTTGTGATAAAATCTAATATCACCGGTTTATAAGGGGTTAGATTATAATTTGGTTAATTAAAAGATTTATTTATTGAGTCAAAATCTTAATGCTTTTTATTATCTGGCCATTAATAAAATTGACTATGTAAACTTAAAATGAACTAGACATGGGGATTTTAAGTTTAAAGACCTTAGACTCAATAGCCCACGATCTTCTTTGAGGATAGATAACCCTTTAATAGATTTCCTTACAGGATAGGAATATACCTGTTGGGCGGGGGTAGTCATAATTGGAACTTAAATCTTAACAAATCTAGGTAATTTGGTTGACATAGACATATGGTTCAATTGGATTATATTAGGTATTTGTAAATCATCATCGAAATAGGCTTTTACATAATTTAATATTCCAGATTAATAAATCAATATTTTACCCAACTATAATATAACCACTTCATCTTTAAATAATATTGGAAGAATTCACAATCCTAGATAGTTTTATAAATTGAATTTTCATTAATCTACTTTCGACAATTTTAGTTACTTGCTTTTAAATTTAGAATCGTCACCATTTCAAATCAATCAAACAACCTGTTAGATACTAGTAATCACTTGACCTCATAAAATTAATAGATTAGGTATTAAGTCCTCGTGGGATCGATACTTTTTATACTACTTGAACGATACATGCGCTTGCGTTATACTCGTGTGATTACGCCGGTCACATGATTATTTTAGGGTGCAAGCATCTAGAGACTTTCTAAGAAATAGAGAGTGTATTGCTTATCCCTTAGCTAAGTAATTATTCTGTGATGAACTTAGAGATTTATTACCTTTAAGGTTAATAAATATAAATCACTTGTTTATAATAAAAGACATTATAAAAGATACAAGTGGGGTGGGACCAAGGCGTTAATAAAACTTTCCAAACTAAAGTTAATTTAACCAAAGGTATTACTAGAGTTAGATAATGATTTGGTGTCTTCCTTCACTCACTACCTTTTTATAGCCAAAAGGAAAAGATGTGAAGACATCTAGATAATCATTTACTCAAAGCTGACCTTAAAGCATATTTAAAGTGTTGGACTAATTTGGAGGATCTATTGTTTATTCCTGTCACCAAGGCGATAAGAGCCTAAGAGGTAAGGGTATTTAAGAGAGTTCGCCTCCACCCTCCCTCTTGGGAATTTTCAATGGAGGAATCCATTTGACAGTTATTCACTTAAACTTGCTAAAATGCTCAATAATAATTTAAGTCTAAAATTTGCCTCCCATTGTAAAGTATAGACCCAAATGGCTTAAACCGTATTGGCAGGACTAGGCTTTACCAGACTGACCAATACCAATTTGTCCCTAAATCGTACTATTGACAATGGTTTGACTTTTCTGAGTCATAAGATGCAGCGACCCTTAGGCGTGGTCTTATAACTTAGTGACAAAGATTGGGTGTCCACGAGGACTAGCATAAGCTATGGCATGTTTGATTGCCCAACCCAATGATCAAGGAATTGTGATTTATATCATAAAATTGTTGGGAACCTACCTAATTATCATATTTTATAACGACCGGCCCTAGTCAGAGTTATGAAATGATGAGAATGGGATCCTTTCCCATAAGAAATCCATCATATTGGGGTTAATGCGATTTGCTTAAAATTTTAAAACAATTGAGTGGGAGAAAATTCATAATATTAAAAGCCCATGTTATTATGAAACATTAATGAAAAACATATTCCTAATTTTAACATTCTATCTTAACAGGTGGGTTAAAATATTTCACAAATATTCAAATGGCAAACAAATTTTCACATTGTTCAATCATTGATGAGCATAAGCTCAAAGGGGACAACTACAATGACTGGTTTAGAAATCTTAAAATTGTCTTCCGACAAGAAAAGATTTTCTATGTTCTTGATATACCGTTTCCCCCTGAACCGTAGAAGATGCTGACCAAAATACATTTGATGCTTGGAAGAAACACATCGGTGATGATGAGCAAGTAGTTTGCATAATGCTTCACTCTATGTCGGACGAACTTCAGAAAGCTCACGAAGATATGGATGCTCAAACCATCATCTTTCACTTGAAGGAGTTGTATGCAAATTCCGTTCATACCGTGAGATTCCAAGTGTCATGTGCCTTATTCCAAACAAGGTATAAGGAAGGATCTGTTAGTGGACATGTGCTTAAGATGATTGGCCACATTGAAAAATTGGCCAACCTCGGGTTCATCATGGATCATGAGATATGTCAGAATCTAATTCTTCAGCCCTTACCCAAAGAATTCTCTAAATTTATTATGCAGTTTCATATGTCTGATAAAGAGCTACTTTATCAGAATTGCACAATCTGATAAAGCAAGCAGAGAAGGACTTGGAACCGGAGCTTAAAACCTCCATCATGCTTACGGGTATGGACCTGAAGCCACGAGGCCTAAAGAAAAATAAGGGCAAGGCCAAGGCTCCAGATCACCTAAAGCGCAATGGTAAGGTGGAGAAGAAAAAGGGAAAAGGGAAATGTTTCTTTTGTGGAAAGAATGGTCATTGGAAGAAAGACTGTAGATCCTTGAAAGCCAAGGAAGCTAGGGAAGCCCAAGAGGCCAAGAAGCCCAATGCTTCAGGTATGTTGTATATGATTGAACTATATTCTCAAGACTCTTAACCTTCTACTTGGGTGATTGACACCGGTTGTGGGACTCACTTGTGTAACAATGTGCAAGGCTTGAGAAACAGTAAGAGACTCTGTCAGGAGAGGTTGACTTACGCATGGGTAATGGAGCAAAACTGGCTGCATTGTGCGTGGGGACTTATTCATTAGTTTTGCCGAATGTTTTAGTTTTAGACTTAGAAGACTGTGTTTATGTACCTTCTCTAGTAAAGAACATCATTTAAATTTTTTCTTTATGTAATAAAGGCTTTTCATGCCTAATAAGTTGTAATGAATGTTCTATTTATTTCACTGAAATAAAATATGGAGATGGTATTTTGAATAATGGTATCTATGTCTTACAAACTAACAAAGCATGTTCAACCTCTAATATATACAACGTTAACTCGAATAATCTCAATGAATCACTTCTATAGCACAGTCTCTTAGGTCATATCAATGAAACAAGGTTAACTAAGCTACATAAGGATGGGTATTTCAGACCCTTCAAATATGAACCTTATGGAACTTGTGAGTCCTGTTTACTTGGTAAAATGACCAAATTACCCTTCAAAGGTAAATGACAGTGTGCAACGGAGACATCAGAACTAATACATTCTGATGTATGCGGACCAATGTCGTTCACCGCTAGAGGTGGATTCTCCTACTTCATTACCTTTATCGATGATCACTCGTGATATAGGTATGTGTACCTTATGCGGTACAAATCTGAAGCTTTTGAGAAATTTAAAGACTTCAAAGCTGAAGTAGAAAACCAGCTTAATAAAGTATTAAGTCACTAAGTTCTGACCGAGGTGGTGAATACTTAAGCAACGAATTTCAAGATTACTTGAGAGAAAATGGCATTGTTTCCCAGTGGACTCCTCCGGGAACACCACAACATAATGTGGTCTCCGAAAGGAGAAATCGATCATTATTAGATATGGTCCGATCAATGATGCCAGGCACGGATCTACCTCTTTCATTTTGGGGTCTTGCTTTAGAAACTGCAACACTACTACTAAACCAAGTTCCTTCCAAGACTGTTAGTCAAACACCATATTAGTTATGGTCTGGGAAACGTCCTAGTCTTAGTTATCTAAGAGTTTGGGGATGTGACGCATATGTCAAGCTCACACAAACTAACAAATTGGATGATAGGGCAGTTAAATGTAAGTTTGTAGGATATGCCTTGAACTCAAGAGCATACGTGTTCTACGTCCTAAATGAACAAAGAACATTTGTCTCCCAAAATGCTAAATTTCTAGAGAATGAATTCCTTCTCAAGAAATATAGTGGGAGTGTTGGAATTTTCTAAGCATCCCAAGATCAAATAACAAGCAAGAAAACACATGTGAATACATCACGGAGTTGCGGAATACTCACATCGATCGATTGAGCGACGCGGTGGACAACAAAAAATTCTTTTTCTACTTCTCCAAGGCTCGGCAGTGACTGGTTTTGCAGTCCTCATTTTCGGCCATGTGAGGTCCTCCAAGCAAGCTCCAAGCTTGTGTTGAACTTCCATGCTCATGGGTGGACTTCCCTATCACCTTCGCATGACTTCGTAGTGTGCTAGCACTCTTGATTTTGCCACAAAATCATGACTTTTTGCTTCCCTTCACTGCTCGGTTTTGCCCAGAAAACAGAACAAGAAATGCCCAAATGGGCGTGTGAGAGAGAAGAAAGAAATGGCTCCAAACCTTAAAAGAAATAGAGAGAGATGGAAGTGTTTTTGGTAATTCAATTTTGTGTATCTAATACACAATTTTCTATTTTCAAATAATCAAATAAATTGATTTACCAAATACAAAAGTCAAGCCAATAAATGCTTGCCAACTACCACCATCAATCCACATCAATCAATCAATCAATGTGATAAGTTGTCACATCACTAAAAGTGACTAATGATTTGACGTTTGATGCGACTAGAGATTTGACGCTTGATTTGACTTGCGTGCCACACTCAAATTCGAAATGCGAATGCGCTCGCAAACAATCCCGGGCTCGGGTTCGCTAATTCCAAATTAACAAATTTTCCGTTGCGACGTAATTAAATGATTTTGCCTAGCAAAATCACTATTAACGTCGCTAACGAAATAATTCTAAATTAACTCGTTCTTCCGAATTAAAATCTAATTTTAATTCCGCGTCGAAATCCAATTTCTTATAATATATCAAATATATTATTTTATCGATTAATTCCAAATTTATCGTTATCTCTCTTTAATTGATATTTTATCCCATATAAAATATCTCCACAATTAATCCCAAATCAATTTTCTCTCTCATCTAAATAATCCCAGATTAATAAAAGTGCGAGTCATACGTCATTGGTGAATCTTCGAGAAGCGACCCATGAGATCCTCGGATATGTTGGCAGTAAATTCGGTCGTCGGACTATCCGAACACGTAAGTACCAAGTACTACGTTTGTACCGATTTACAAGGCAAGGTTGGCTTCTAGCAAAGCGCCATGCCTACCCAATTCTCCAGAAACATGCTTACAGGAATAAGCGATCTATATCAGGCGTAGTATACATAGTATTGCATATTTCGATCCAGTATCCGATGATCACATGCTAGGTCTGGGGCTGGAATTGTGTCTGCCCCGTACGAAGCACATGTCGGATGTCTGGTATCTAGTCTCTATAATCGGATAAACATGACCTTGTCATTTTATCCCGATGAATGCAGTACATAAGAGTACTAGTACTGTATCCTACATGACCATCACTCCATATGACTGAAGTGATACTTCCGTCTTGACATCACACCCAACACACTACGATTCTCAATATACCTAGCAGAGGCGTACACAGAACCTGTTAAAGCCCTGGACGACCAAAATTAAAGCATATTGATTGTCGCAAGTATTAGCGGTGCAAGTCTCAGGTTAAGACCAAATACAACTACCCTGATTTCGGACTTCCATAGACACAAATCCATACTACCAATGGAATTCCGAGGGGTCTATCCAGAGCGAAGCTGTTTCCCGTACCATCGGTAAAATACAACCTCCTACTATAATTGCATGAGTATCCTATACCCAAATATATGAGAACTATGATGTTATGCCCTCACAACGCGCACAAGTGTAATACTACCGTAAATAGTAATGCGTGAATAGTACCGCGTGAATAGTACCACGTAAATAGTAAAATTACTATTCACGTAAATATTAATGTGTGAATAGTACTGTATGAATAGTAAAATTTTTTAATTTAATTTTGTTATTTTTTTTGAATTCCAATTCGGCTCAAACTCTTATTAGGGTTTTATAATCTCATTAAACCACTAAATTAAGATCCAATGGCTAATATTAATTGTCTTTTATCCCACATCAGATTCTTAATTAATTTTGTTGTCTTTGTAGCACTATATAAACCCAAAGAATTATTCACAAATTTTTGCACCAAACCTTTCAAATCTTGGGTTTATATAAGTAAGCAACTCTAAAGTTTTAAGAGTAAGCCACTGATTTTGAGGATCCTTAAGTCTAATTGACTAGAGGAATCTCGAATTAAAAGTTTTGAGGTATTTGCCTAGGCTAGCACCAAGGGCAAAATACCTGTGCACTCAAGGCCTAGTCTTGCCGTTGAGTTTTGGCTTTGGTGTGTGCATCTTTGGAGGCCACACACTTGGGTGGCTCTTTGGAACGTGGAAGAGCTTGCTGAGTTCGAGAAAAGCTTGTAGATTGGAGGGAGGACTGGAGGAGTCTACGGTTCAAGTAAGTATTTTTCTTTCTTTTTTTTTAATTAGAGTTTTTTATAATAGTTAGTAGGTTTAGGTTTATGTTCTTTGCATGTTTTATGAGTTTTCTACTTAGAATATATAGTAACATACCTAGGCTTGTAGAATAATCAAAACAAATGGGTCTTGGGCAAAAGGAATGTGGCATCATAATTTTAATTATTTATTTTTCCGCTGTGCACTCGCGGCTGCTTCTCTACAGTGGTATCAGCGTGCCATTTTTGTTTTGATTAGTTCCCACTCATTTGATCTCGAAATTGGGTGTTTAAAAGCTCTTTGGAAAGCTAACACCCTGAACGTAATTTTAGGCACAAGTTTTGCATGATTTGGTTAAGATTTGAATTGTGAAATCGCATTTAAAGTTCACGCGTCTGCAGAAAAATGTGAATAGTAAATTTATTTGAATAAAATAAAATGCAATATCATAATTAAATATTAATCAAAGTTATTTAATGCATAAAATAATTCCAACATATTAAAACTCATATGCTTGATGATTCTATGTATGATTAGAATTGGCATGATGATGAGTGGTAAATGTATCACTATTTCCCACTCATTTAACTTAATATTTTGTATAGTTTCTTGATTTTTGAGAATATTTTGATGTGTTTTGTGTTATTTTGTAGATAAATAAAGTTTCAGGACATTCTGGAGGTGATTTGAAGCAAAAGTATGAAAATTGGCAAAAAGGGTATTTTGGTAATTTTGGAGCGTCGCGACACCGAAACCCTTGTCGTCCCGACCTCTAACGTGCGCCGGAGGCTGCTAACATGCACCAGGTCAACAAGTCAAAGTTTGAAAAGTTTGACTTTGCTAACGTGAGCCGTGCCACGTGTCATCATCACAAGCGATCCGCTAACGTGCGCCTCATGCCACGTGTCAAAAATTCAACGAGCCGACATCAGCCAGCCGCCTTGCCACGTGTCACTTTATCGCTTCAGCCGCCCTGCCACATGTCAGATAAGACCAGAAGCAACGAATCAGCAAATGCCACGTCGCGCTTCACTTACTCGGGCCTATAAATTCGGCTCGAATTTTCAGTTTCAAATGTACCACTTCCTCTGAATTCTCTGATGTAAATAGGGAGTTCTCTTCTTTGTTTCTTTAAAATTTCAGTTTTAATTACGTTTTGTAAAAGTAATTTTCTTCTATAATAGTAATAATAATTTTCTTTCTTAAACTTTTTTTACTTTTACTATTCAACCATGAGGAGGTAACTTTCTCCTGCTAAGCTAAGGTAATTCTTTTACTATTACTATTTAGATTAATCTCCCTTAAAATATAATATATAAACTATTTAAAACCTGACTTAATGAGGATACCGCCATACTGGTCGGTTGGTTATTCAATTTAATCTGGTTAAACTTGACTTAATGAGGATACTGCCATACTGGTCGGTTGGTTTATTTATTGTTCCGCCTTTATGGCTGGTTTATTTTGGTTCCGCCTTTATGGCTGGTTTATTGACAAATATTACCGCCTTAATGGCTGGTTGGATTTAATTTGACTTAATCAGGTTACCGCCTATATGGCTGGTGGGAAATATTATCACAAGTATATATATTATATTATGTGAGATATCTAAATAGTAAATAGTAAAGTTAATTCCTTTTACCTTAGCATTTCATTTTATTGTAATTTATTATTCCACAATTACTTTTTAGCAATTTTACTTTATGTCTTTTAAGTTTTTACCAGCTTTAGCTATGTGTTGTGACTAAGGTAATTATCTAGGGTTGTGATAAAATCTAATATCACCGGTTTATAAGGGGTTAGATTATAATTTGGGTAATTAAAAGATTTATTTATTGAGTCAAACTCTTAATGCTTTTTATTATCTGGCCATTAATAAAATTGACTATGTAAACTTAAAATGAACTAGACATGGGGATTTTAAGTTTAAAGACCTTAGACTCAATAGCCCACGATCTTCTTTGAGGATAGATAACCCTTTAATAGATTTCCTTACAGGATAGGAATATACCTGTTGGGCGGGGGTAGTCATAATTGGAACTTAAATCTTAACAAATCTAGGTAATTTGGTTGACATAGACATATGGTTCAATTGGATTATATTAGGTATTTGTAAATCATCATCGAAATAGGCTTTTATATAATTTAATATCCAGATTAATAAATCAATATTTTACCCAACTATAATATAACCACTTCATCTTTAAATAATATTAGAAGAATTCACAATCCTAGATAGTTTTATAAATTGAATTTTCATTAATCTACTTTCGATAATTTTAGTTACTTGCTTTTAAATTTAGAATCGTCACCATTTCAAATCAATCAAACAACCTGTTAGATACTAGTAATCACTTGACCTCATAAAATTAATAGATTAGGTATTAAGTCCTCGTGGGATCGATACTTTTTATACTACTACTGAACGATACGTGCGCTTGCGTTATACACGTGTGATTACGCCGGTCACATGATTATTTTAGGGTGCAAGCATCTAGAGACTTTCTAAGAAATAGAGAGTGTATTGCTTATCCCTTAGCTAAGTAATTATTCCGTGATGAACTTAGAGATTTATTACATTTACGGTTAATAATATAAATCACTTGTTTATAATAAAAGACATTATAAAAGATACAAGTGGGGTGGGACCAAGGCGTTAATAAAACTTTCCAAACTAAAGTTAATTTAACCAAAGGTATTACTAGAGTTAGATAATGATTTGGTGTCTTCCTTCACTCACTACTACCTTTTTATAGCAAAAGGAAAAGATGTGAAGACATCTAGATAATCATTTACTCAAAGCTGACCTTAAAGCATATTTAAAGTGTTGGACTAATTTGGAGGATCCATTGTTTATTCCTGTCACCAAGGCGATAAGAGCCTAAGAGGTAAGGGTATTTAAGAGAGTTCGCTCCACCCTCCATCTTGGGAATTTTCAATGGAGGAATCCATTTGACAGTTATTCACTTAAACTTGCTAAAATGCTCAATAATAATTTAAGTCTAAAATTTGCCTCCCATTGTAAAGTATAGACCCAAATGGCTTAAACCGTATTGGCAGGACTAGGCTTTACCAGACTGACCAATACCAATTTGTCCCTAAATCGTACTATTGACAATGGTTTGACTTTTCTGAGTCATAAGATGCAGCGACCTTTAAGAGTGGTCTTATAACTTAGTGGTAAAGATTGGGTGTCCACGAGGACTAGCATAAGCTATGGCATGTTTGATTGCCCAACCCAATGATCAAGGAATTGTGATTTATATCATAAATTGGTTGGGAACCTACCTAATTATAATATTTTATAACTACCGGCCCTAGTCGGAGTTATGAAATGATGATAATGGGATCCTTGCCCATAAGAAATCCATCATATTGGGGTTGATGCGATTTGCTTAAAATTTTAAAACAATTGAGTGGGAGAAAATTCATAATATTAAAAGCCCATGTTATTATGAAACATTAATGAAAAACATATTCCTAATTTTAACATTATATCTTAACAAGTGGGTTAAAATATTTCACAAATATTCAAATGGCAAATAGATTGTCACATCGTTCAATCATTGATGAGCATAAGCTCAAAGGGGACAACTACAATGACTGGTTTAGAAATCTTAAAATTATCTTCCGACAAGAAAAGATTTTCTATGTTCTTGATATACTATTTCCCCCTGATCCGTAGAAGATGCTGACCAAAATACATTCGATGCTTGGAAGAAACACATCGGTGATGATGAGCAAGTAGTTTGCATAATGCTTCGCTCTATGTCGGACGAACTTCAGAAAGCTCACGAAGATATGGATGCTCAAACCATCATCTTTCACTTGAAGGAGTTGTATGCAACTTCCGTTCATACCGTGAGATTCCAAGTGTCATGTGCCTTATTCCAAACAAGGTATAAGGAAGGATCTGTTAGTGGACATGTGCTTAAGATGATTGGCCACATTGAAAAATTGGCCAACCTCGGGTTCATCATGGATCATGAGATATGTCAGAATCTAATTCTTCAGTCCTTACCAAAAGAATTCTCTAAATTTATTATGCAGTTTTATATGTCTGATAAAGAGATACTTTATCAGAATTGCACAATCTGATAAAGCAAGCAGCAGAGAAGGACTTGGAACCGGAGCTTAAAACCTCCATCATGCTTACGGGTATGGACCTGAAGCCACGAGGCCTAAAGAAAAATAAGGGCAAGGCCAAGGCTCCAGATCACCTAAAGCGCAATTGTAAGGTGGAGAAGAAAAAGGAAAGGGGAAATGTTTCTTTTGTGGAAAGAATGGTCATTGGAAGAAAGACTGTAGATCCTTGAAAGCCAAGGAAGCTAGGGAAGCCCAAGAGGCCAAGAATCCCAATGCTTCAGGTATGTTGTATATGATTGAACTATATTCTCAAATTCTTAACCTTCTACTTGGGTGTTTGACACCGGTTGTGGGACTCACTTGTGTAACAATGTGCAAGGCTTAAGAAACAGTAAGAGACTCCGTCATGGGTGGTTGACTTACGTATGGGTAATGGAGCAAAACTGGCTGCATTAAGCGTGGGGACTTATTCATTAGTTTTGCCGAATGTTTTAGTTTTAGACTTAGAAGACTGTGTTTATGTACCTTCTCTAGTAAAGAAAATCATTTCAATTTCTTCTTTATGTAATAAAGGCTTTTCATGCCTAATAAGTTGTAATGAATGTTCTATTTATTTCAATGAAATAAAATATGGAGATGGTATTTTGAATAATGGTATCTATCTTACAAACTAACAAAGAATGTTCAACCTCTAATATATAAAACGTTAACTCGAATAATCTTAATGAATCACTTTTATGGCACAGTCCCTTAGGTCATATCAATGAAACAAGATTAACTAAGCTACATAAGGATGGGTATTTCAGACCCTTCAAATATGAACCTTATGGAACTTGTGAGTCTTGTTTACTTGGTAAAATGACCAAATTACCCTTCAAAGGTAAATCACAGCGTGCAACGGAGACATTAGAACTAATATATTCTGATGTATGCGGACCAATGTCAGTCACTGCTAGAGGTGGATTCTCCTACTTCATTACCTTTCTCGATGATCACTCGTGATATAGGTATGTGTACCTTATGCGGTAAAAATCTGAAGCCTTTGAGAAATTTAAAGACTTCAAAGCTGAAGTAGAAAACCAGCTTAATAAAGTATTAAGTCACTAAGGTCTGACCGAGGTGGTGAATACTTAAGCAACGAATTTCAAGATTACTTGAGAGAAAATGGCATTTTTTCCCAGTGGACTCCTCCGGGAACTCCACAACATAATGGGGTCTCCGAAAGGAGAAATCGGACATTATTAGATATGGTCCGATTAATGATGCCAGGCACGGATCTACCTCTTTCATTTTGGGGTCTTGCTTTAGAAACTGCAACACTACTACTAAACCAAGTTCCTTCCAAGACTGTTAGTCAAACACCATATGAGTTATGGTCTGGGAAACGTCCTAGTCTTAGTTATTTAAGAGTTTGGGGATGTGACACATATGTCAAGCTCACACAAACTAACAAATTGGATGATAGGCAGTTGAATGTAAGTTTGTAGGATATGCCTTGAACTCAAGAGTATACGTGTTCTACGTCCTAAATGAACAAAGAACATTTGTCTCACGAAATGCTAAATTTCTAGAGAATGAATTCCTTCTCAAGAAATATAGTGGGAGTGTTGGAATTTTCTAAGCATCCCAATATCAAAAATAAGCAAGAAAACACATGTGCATACATCACGGAGTTACGGAATACTCACATCGATCGGTTGAGCGACGCGGTGGACAACAAAAAATTCTTTTTCTGCTCCTCCACGGCTCGGCAGTGACTGGTTTTGCAGTCCTCATTTTCGGCCATGTGAGGTCCTCCAAGCAAGCTCCAAGCTTGTGTTGAACTTCCATTCTCATGGGTGGACTTCCCTATCACCTTCGTATGACTTCGTAGTGTGCTAGCACTCTTGATTTTGCCACAAAATCATGACTTTTTGCTTCCCTTCACTGCTCGGTTTTGCCCAGAAAACAGAACAATAAATGCCCAAATGGGCGTGTGTGAGAGAGAAGAAAGAAATGGCTCCAAACCGTAAAAGAAAGAGAGAGAGATGGAAGTGTTTTTGGTAATTCAATTTTGTGTATCTAATACACAATTTCTATTTTCAAAAAATCAAATAAATTGATTTACCAAATACAAAAGTCAAGCCAATAAATGCTTGCCAACTACCACCATCA
This sequence comes from Zanthoxylum bungeanum, assembly GCA_019454045.1. Classification (NCBI taxonomy): domain Eukaryota; kingdom Viridiplantae; phylum Streptophyta; class Magnoliopsida; order Sapindales; family Rutaceae; genus Zanthoxylum; species Zanthoxylum bungeanum. The sequence continues at coordinate 65,132 of SKCR01017156.1, forward strand.
ATCCACATCAATCAACCAATCAATGTGACAAGTTGTCACATCACTAAAAGTGACTAATGATTTGACGCTTGATGCGACTAGTGATTTGACGCTTGATTTGACTTGCGTGCCGCACTCGAATTCAAAATTCGAATGCGCTCGCAAAAAATCCCGTGCTCGGGTTCGCTAATTCCAAATTAACAAATTTTCCGTTGCGACGTAATTAAATAATTTTTACTAGCGAAATCACTATTCACGTCACTAACGAATTAATTCTAAATTAACTCGTTCGCCCGAATTAAAATCTAATTTTAATTCCGCGTTGAAATCCAAGTTCTTATAATATATCAAATATATTATTTTATCGATTAATTCCAAATTAATCGTTATCTCACTTTAATTGATAATTTATCCCAGATAAAATATCTCCACAATTAATCCCAAATCAATTTTCTATCTCATCTAATTAATCTCAGATTAATAAAAGTGCGAGTCATACGTCATCGGTGAATCTTCGGGAAGCGACCCATGAGATCCTCGGATATGTTGGCAGTAAATTCGGTCGTCGGACTATCCGAACACGTAAGTACCAAGTACTACGTTTGTACCGATTTACAAGACAAGGTTGGCTTCTAGCAAAGCGCCATGCCTACCCAATTCTCCAGAAACATGCTTAAAGGAATAAGCGATCTATATCAGGCGTAGTATACATAGTATTGCATATTTCGATCCAGTATCCGATGATCACATGCTAGGCCTGGTGCTGGAATTGTGTCTGCCCTGTACGAAGCACATGTCGGATGTTTGGTAACTAGTCTCTATAATCGGATAAACATGACCTTGTCATTTTATCCCGATGAATGCAGTACATAAGAGTACTAGTACCATATCCTACGTGACCATCTTCTCCATATGACTGAAGTGATACTTCCATCTTGACATCACACCCAACACACTACGATTCTCAATATACCCAGCAGAGGCGTACACAGAACTTGTTAAAGCCCTGGACGACCAAAACCAAAGCATATTGATTATCGCAAGTATTAGCGGTGCAAGTCTCAGGTTAAGACCAAATACACCTACCCTGATTTCGGACTTCCATAGACACAAAGCCATACTACCAATGGAATTCCGATGAGGTCTATCCAGAGCGAAGCTGTTTCCCGTACCATCGGTAAAACACAACCTTCCTACTACACTTTCATGAGTATCCTATACCCAAATATATGAGAACTATATTGTTATGCCCTCACAACGCGCACAAGTGTAATACTAGTCTTTTACGTATTATTGATGTCCAATCTCGATAACACTCTGACTATGGATATTCAATGATTTATCCTTCATGGATTGATACTGTCTCATATAATTCTCAATCCAGGAATAAATCATAGGGACCTCCTATCATTTATATATCTTGGTGATCTAATCACAAATGATAAGAGAGCAATCTAATTTGTCACATAGTTAATTTGTACAACAACACCATGATCTGTACAAATAGTGACGCTATGGGTCATAATTGTCCAACAATCTCCCACTTGGCCTATATCTAGTCACTCGAGTGTTTGACACCCGAACTAGGTACGGTTGGCTCAAACTGCTGAGAAAAAGGCTTCGTCTGTGGATTTGCATGATTATCATCTTATGCGATTTATTCCATCATCACCTCGCCACGATGTATGATCCGAACGAATCAGATGAATATCGAAGTATGTACCTGGATCGTTGGTGAGACCATTAATTCTTTAGCCTGTGCTAAAGCCTAGCTCAGCTGCTAAAAGAACTATATCTAATCTAATTAGATATGTATCGACCCAAATGGCTTCTATTGCTGCCTCAGCTGCAGCAATAACCCACATTTGTTGTTTATTTGGTAACAGTATCTTGCTTGGAAGATTTCCAGCTCACTGTTCCATTATTTCAAACTGTATAGTACCGTTTTGCGACTTATAGTCGTTTTATCGGTTTGGAAACTTGCAATGGTGATCCCAGTCACTTCAAGTTTTCCTTCTCCATAGTTTAAGACAGCATCTTTAGTTCTCTAAGAAACTAATGGATGTTCTTAATATCAATCCAGTGACTATCACTTGGATTGGCCTATTTGTGAATCCATATGCTCAAAGCGTATGAGACACCAGGTCAAGTACATTTTTCAATGTACGAGTTCTCTGAGAGTTTTCTCGAAAGCCAAGCTTTCGCGGATTGTATTTATGGGAATATCATTTCCAAGAAATGACATATTATCATTATTTATAGGACATCCACTGTCAGTGCGCTCCCACTAACCTCCTTATATACACAAGAATCATTTACGTTTTGGATTAAATCATAAACCATTATGATTACATCAAAAAGATAATTTCAAGAACCTAATGCTTGCTTCAATCCAAACATGGATCGAATAACCTGCAAACCTTGTTTGCTAGTTTTGATACGACAAAACCGTTAGGATGTTGTAAACATCCTCCAAAATGTTTCCTTTTTAGGAAAGCGATTTTCCCGTAAAGCTGACATATTTCATAAATGAAACATGCAGCATTAGCAAGCATTATCCAAATGGATTTACTATGGCAACAGTTAAAAGGTTGAATCATAATCAACACATTGTTGATAACGATACATTTCCGCTACAAGCCTAGCTTAGTACGTTGGTATGTTATCGTCCATGTATGTCTTCCTTAAAGACTTATAAATACCAATAGGCACAATGTCTTGCGGTACATCAACTAGTATCCAAACTTGTTGATATACAAGGAATCCATTTTGGATGTCATGACACTTTGTCATAATTGGGAGTCGATACCTTGTATCACTTCCTCATACGTAGTCAGTTGGTATTCCTCATTAAGATTGACATCTTTTTGAGGTAAGATCAGAAACCCATACCCCAGGTTATTTTTTGACTCTCTCCGACATACGTGGTTCTTGTATATTCGAAGATTACTGGTATAGTTTCATCCTTGATGAACTATTTGTGTTCCATTAAGGAATAGGTGCCAGGAATAGTATTACTACGATTTTCATCGAGTTTTACTATCCTCCCACTTACCACTGCATATCGGTATTCCTCTTAGGAAAACCGTATGGCGAGCAACAATTAAAAATGTTCTCTTCTGAGTTGTATAAGTATTATCCTTATGGTTTCCCTTGGATAACCTACAATTGGCACTTATCCAATTTGGGTTTTAGTTTGGTATCATCCAAACATATGCCAAGCATTCCCAAATTTTCAGGAATGAGAAACCCAGTTTCTTTCCTGTTCATATCTAATATGAAGTCTGTCAAACAGATTTTTATGGAACCTTATTCAAAATAAGTTCTGCACTGTTTATGCTTATCCGTTGAAGGAAATGGTAGCTCAGAGCGACTCATGATTAACCTTATCATGTCCAATAAAATTCGGTTACTCGGTTCGGACACACCATCAAACTGACGTGTTCCGAGAGGAGTCCTCATTTGAAAGAATACTATACTCTTTGAAGTATATTAGAAACTTATTGCTTAAGTATTTTCCATTACGGTCTTACCGTGACGATATAATACTATAGCCGATCTGTTTGTCTATTTTTGTGTCGAAACTTAAAAGTTTCTGATTTGTGTTTCAAAATAGACACATAACCATAACGCGATGCCACATCCGTATAGGTCACGAAATATCCATATCCATCTCTAGCCTAGCTAGACATGGGCCCACTTGCTTCACTATGAACTAGGGCTAACAGATTGGTGGCATTTGCACTTTTACCAAGTAAAGGTGTTTTAGGCACTTTGCCCAATAAACTAGATTCGTAGACTTTATTTGAATGGAATCAAATCAGTCCTAGTACCCACTCTTCGAAAGTGTGGATATACGAGTCTTGTTTGATTGTGTCCCAGATAACAATGCAACAATTAGTTTCTTCTGATCAAATCAGTTTGAGCTATTTGTTTGTCATGTAATACATTTAAGATTTATTTATATTCAAAATATAAATTCTGTTATTCACATCTAATGTGTTTATCTCAATATCATCTTTATATAATGAAACACTTTAGTGTTCTAAAATATAAAGGTTCACCCGCAGCGGGTTAAACACTGATATAGAGATGATGTTTCTAGTCAAACTAGTCACATTATAACAGTTTCCTAATTTAAGTACACACCCGAAGGTAGTTCCTAAACTTAGGTATCTACGGTTGAAACAACGACTTTCGTCCCGTTTCCAATTCGCAGATTAATCTCAACTGAAGTCAGTATCCTGCTCATAGCAGATTCTGAACATCAGTATATATTTATGTACCACACTAAGTATTTAAAATCCAATTTCAATACTAGTAGTGGACATAATCTTGACAAACATATTTGAAGTCAGAGCCTTGCTCGTCTTCAATTCCTTCATGTCTGCTTTGTCCAAATGGCAGTCACACTTCCGCAATCCCGTTTGCCACAATTTAAGCAGACATTTTGGGATATGTCCTTTATCTTCCTAGAAGATTATAATGATTTTGTCTTTGCCCATTTTCCACCTTCCAGAAGCCTTTGGCCAAGCCTCGGGTTTCTAGAATATCGAAGTAAGGTGCGCCTTGCGCTACTTGCCTATTGCAAACTTTGAATTTGTCTCATTGAGAATAGTCATTAACTCTCCAAGAGTTATTATTGCAATTGTACTTCTAAAATCTAAATATAGATCTAAGAAGATCCTTCAATTTCATTATCATACTTTAAGGATCTATTCCTTAGTTCTGATTAAGAAATTAAGGAGTCTACTACGACAAGCTTAATGGATTAAGCACTAAAGTTATCATCACATAAATCTTCCAAAGATTATGCTCTACTATTTGCTTAACTCCGGGCTTAGGCTTAATATGTTATTTTATCAAATAAATTAACTTATTATTTTCCAGGACCATCCTGAAATTTTATTCCCAATTTGAAAATTAAACCATTTAAATACATTTTGCCTAGGATTATGTTTTAAATGCTAATCTTTCAATTTTATCTTGATTCTAATAGTCCAACTATTTAATCAATGATATAGGTACTATTTATTATAATGATTACTATAGTCCAACTATTTAATCAATTATAATTTAATTGTTTGAATACAGTCCAACTGTTAATTAAACCAAAGATTAAATATTAGTCCAACTAACATTTAATTTATTTGACGAATGATATTTGATTTGAGCGCGTATGGCAAGTAATTAAACGAATATTGCAAATTCAATTCTTGCCTCCCACTATTTTTCGGCGAGCCTCCAACCCTCTGTCGAGTACTCGGGAAACCGTGTTTCCTAGCAGGCTAGGATCCCGTTAAATATCACACAATCTTGACTTTGGCCAACAAATTGTATGATAATTAACTAGGTAGATCTCTAAGATCAATTGGATCTGATCCAATTCCTAGATCCAGTAGGGGGACATCCAAGTCTGAAACATATATCTTATATATGCCAATATATCCAATATATTACCTAACCTTTTTCCTCTGAATCAACTAAGCCTTGGCTTTGGCACAACAAACTTAGTGATCCCAGTCAAGCGTGACCCATTGACCATGGAAAGCTTCGTAATCAATGTCGATGGACAAGAAGTGGTCTTGACTTTGGCCAACAAACCACAACTTGGACAAGACACTGATATGGAACAAAGCTCTCGTGATTCAAACACATCCTCGACGGACAAAGGCCTTGACTTTGGCAAACAAGACAATGCCAGTCTTGGATCTTGAGTAAGAATCACTCAATGGAAGGAAAAACGCTTAATATTTAGTGAGGGTTTTTCGCGTGCAAATTCGCAACCAATTTATTATCTTTGTTAAGGTCTCATCATCATACACCCTTAAACATTCATTCTAAACACATAATAAAGCGCGTATAAATAAATAATAATGATATGCGGATGGATACTTTACACATTGATCCTAGATCAAATCTCGACCTTTCCTCTCTCCCGCTAGCACAAGTATTTACTTCTACCTGTTACACTACACTTCTAAAGAAACCTCGTTTACATTGAGGGGAATAGGTGAGAAGAGAATACAAAGAATAATGAGGTAATAAGGCTGGACACGCAGGTCCAATTAATAAATAAAATTTATTACAACAATTTCTAAAATTGCCCCACCCATCTAATATCCATCTGATATACATTATTCATGCATCGCAACCATGTATTCACACAAACATGTTATCAATCAATCTAATCAAATTAATTAATCTGATAATTAATGACCATCCAATGTTCAAACAAAGATTTGATTTTGCGCGAGTCAAACTCATTTTGCGAATAAGTACTCAAAGTACCAATTCTTGAATTAAATTAAACTACAAAATTAAATCCAATTCAATTTGTATTTAATACTAATTCGCTATTTAATTCCAAATTAAATACTACATTTTATTAATAAACCTTTACGACTTAAATTCCAAATTTAATCGCTACGGGTCTCAAAGCCCGATTAACGTCCAAAGTTAATTTAATTAAAGTCCAATGGGCTTTTAATTAATTTCTTTAAGGCATGGACTTTTGGTCAACTCGGGTCAAACCCAATAACCAAAGTCCAATCAAGGAGTAACCCAATAAGCCTAGAAATCAATTTAGGCCCATTAGGCCCCAATTAAACTTTAAAGGTCCATTAGTCGCATTTGGGCTTTATGGAAGCGGTTTTGGGCCTAATTGGATCCAACCAATTTAGCCTAAACCCTTCTTGGTACAACCAAGCCCAATTAGCCCATTTACAACATTTAAGCCCAATTACCAAAATTAGCCCAATTTAATTAAATTACAAAAACCCAAATTCACAATCTAATTACATAAAGTGTATAACACAATTAATTACCCAAATCAATATTTCCAAAACACAAATTTGTCTAATTAATCATGCTCTTTTACAACAAAACATGTCCAACACATTTCATCAAAAATCAAACCCATAGACATGCTAAGACTCTCGGCAATTGTAGGGGATTTTGTGTCCGATTCGGTTTCAATCCGATTAATTCCACAATCGACATTAAATCAACATCCTCAATCGTTTCAAGTCATCCAATGATCAAATAAATAAAAATTACCAAGAATTAAGGCTCTTGAACTCTCGGCCAAACCATGAATATTGGGGAAATTTGTTCCAAACACAATTTCTTGAAATTGATCAAATCAAAATTCAATTAAAACACATTTAAGCATACTAAATCATCTGATTTCATTAAATCATGCTCAAATTCATTTTACCCAATTTTAACCCTAAAATATTTTCATGCTCAACCTTGCTCATAGATACCATTGATGGAATTTTCTAAGCATCCCAATATCAAATAACAAGCAAGAAAACACATGTGAATACATCACGGAGTTGCGGAATACTCACATCGATCGGTTGAGCGACGCGGTGGACAACAAAAAATTCTTTTTCTGCTCCTCCAAGGCTCGGCAGTGACTGGTTTTGCAGTCCTCATTTTCGGCCCTGTGAGGTCCTCCAAGCAAGCTCCAAGCTTGTGTTGAACTTCCATGCTCATTGGTGGACTTCCCTATCACCTTCGCATGACTTCGTAGTGTGCTAGCACTCTTGATTTTGCCACAAAATCATGACTTTTTGCTTCCCTCCACTGCTTGGTTTTGCCCAGAAAACAGAACAAGAAATGCCCAAATGGGCGTGTGAGAGAGAAGAAATAAATGGCTCCAAACCGTAAAATAAAGAGAGAGAGATGGAAGTGTTTTTGGTAATTCAATTTTGTGTATCTAATACACAATTTTCTATTTTCAAAAAATCAAATAAATTGATTTACCAAATACAAAAGTCAAGCCAATAAATGCTTGCCAACTACCACCATCAATCCACATCAATCAATCAATCAATGTGACAAGTTGTCACATCACTAAAAGTGACTAATGATTTGACGTTTGATGCGACTAGTGATTTGATGCTTGATTTGACTTGCGTGCCGCACTCGAATTTGAAATGCGAATGCGCTCGCAAACAATCCCGGGCTCGGGTTCGCTAATTCCAAATTAACGAATTTTCCGTTGCGACGTAATTAAATAATTTTGCCTAGCGAAATCACTATTCACGTAACTAACGAATTAATTCTAAATTAATTCGTTCGCCAGAATTAAAATCTAATTTTAATTCCGCGTCGAAATCCAATTTCTTATAATATATCAAATATATTATTTTATCGATTAATTCCAAATTAATCGTTATCTCTCTTTAATTGATATTTTATCCCAGATAAAATATCTCCGCAATTAATCCCAAATTAATTTTCTCTCTCATCTAATTAATCCCAGATTAATAAAAGTGTGAGTCATACGTCATCGGTGAATCTTCGGGAAGCGACCCATGAGATCCCCGGATATGTTGGCAGTAAATTCGGTCGTCGGACTATCCGAACACGTAAGTACCAAGTACTACGTTTGTACCGATTTACAAGACAAGGTTGGCTTCTAGCAAAGCGCCATGCCTACCCAATTCTCCAGAAACATGCTTACAGGAATAAGCGATCTATATCAGGCGTAGTATACGTAGTATTGCGTATTTCGATCTAGTATCCGATGATCACGTGCTAGGCTTGGGGCTGGAATTATGTCTGCCCCGTACGAAGCACATGTCGAATGTCTGGTAACTAGTCTCTATAATCGATAAACATGACCTTGTCATTTTATCCCGATGACTGCAGTACATAAGATTACTAGAACCGTATCCTACGTGACCATCATCTCCATATGACTGAAGTGATACTTCCGTCCTGACATCACACCCAACACACTATGATTCTCAATATACCCAACAGAGGCGTACACAGAACATGTTAAAGCCTTGGACGACCAAAACCAAAGCATATTGATTGTCGCAAGTATTAGCGGTGCAAGTCTCAGGTTAAGACCAAATACTCCTACCCTGATTTCGGACTTCCATAGACACAAAGCCATACTACCAATGGAATTCCGATGGGGTCTATCTAGAGCGAAGCTATTTCCCGTACCATCGGTAAAACACAACATCCTACTACACTTGCATGAGTATCCTATACCCAAATATATGAGAACTATGTCGTTATGCCCTCACAACGCGCACAAGTGTAATACTAGTCTTTTACGCATTATCGATGTCCAATCTCGATAACACTATGACTAGGGATATTCAATGATTTATCATTCGTGGATTGATACTGTCTCATATCATTCTCAATCCAGAAACAAATTATAGGGACCTCCTATCATTTATATATCTTGGTGATCTAATCACAAATGATAAGAGAGCAATATAATTTGTCTTATAGTTAATTTGTACAACAACACCATGATCTGTACAAATAGTGACGATATGGGTCATAATTGTCCAACAAGGAGTAGACTTGACCTCAATGAGCTACGAGAAGAACAAACTAACATAGAACTAAACCACAGGTCCCTCAAAAGGGCAGCGACGGAACAACCACAAGGTTATAAACTCAGAAGGTCTGGTAGGGAAAGACATGAGCCTGAAAGATATGGTTTCCATGTTGATGAGGAACATGATCAGGTGATTGATAATGATGATCCCACCAGTTATGACGAAGCAATGCGTGACATTGATTCAGTCAAGTGGCTTGAGGCCATGAAATTAGAAATAGACTCTATGTATCAGAATCAAGTATGGGACTTGGTAGATACACCTGAATAGATAAAACCCATAGGCTGCAAGTGGATTTACAAGCGTAAAACTGATGCAGAAGGCAACATCCAAACCTATAAGGCTAGGTTGGTGGTGAAAGGTTATAGACAAATCCAAGGAATTGACTATGAGGAAACCTTCTCGCCTGTTGCAATGATAAAGTCCATTGGAATTTTACTGGCACTAGCTGCACACTTTGATTATGAGATTTGGCAGATGGATGTCAAAACAGCTTTCCTTAATGGGAACCTCCTAGAGGAAGTCTATATTACACAACCTGAGGTGTTTGCATCTAAGGATGATCATAATAAAGTATGCAAGCTTAAACGATCCATTTATAGACTCAAGCAAGCCTCTAGAAGTTGGAATATACGATTTGATGAGACAATCAAAGAATTTGACTTCATCAAAAATGTAGACGAGCCTTGTGTTTACAGGAAAAGTAGTGGGAGTGCTGTTGTATTTCTTGTATTATATGTCGATGACATATTAATCATCAGGAATGATATTCAAATAATGCAAGCCACCAAGCAATGGTTATCTCAGAATTTCTCCATGAAAGATTTGGGAGAAGCAGCCTACATCCTCGGCATTAAGATCTACCGTGATAGATCTAAGAGGGTTGTTAGGACTTTCTCAATCTAGGTACATAGATAAAGTTTTGAAAAGATTCAAAATGGAAGATTCCAAAAGAGGTAATTTACCTACTTGTCATGGAATCAAATTTTCTAAGGAGCAATGTCCACATACTCCTTCATATAGATAGCGTATGAGTAGGATCCCTTATGCTTCAGCAATATGATCGATCATGTATGCCATGCTATGTACAATACCTGATGTCTCTTATGCTCTTAGCATAACGAGCATGTATCAGGAAAATCCTGGTGAGCAACACTGGGCAGCTGTCAAAACAATCCTCAAGTATCTGAGAAGAACTAAGGATGTATTTTTGACATACGGAGATTGTTCTGAGATGAAAGTCATTAGTTTCTATGATGCGAGCTTTCAAACCGACAAGGATGACAAAAGCTCACAAACAGGATATCTGTTTACTTTGAATGGCGGTGCTGTCAGTTGGAAAAGCTCAAAGAAGTCAACTACAGCGGACTCCACCACTGAAGCCGAGTATATTGCAGCATCTGAGGCAGCTAAAGAAGCAGTCTCGATAAAGAAGTTCATCACGGAACTGGAAGTGCTTCCTGCGATAAAGAATGGCATCACGATGTACTATGACAAGACGGGCGCCATTGCTCAATCAAAGGAACTAAGGTCCCACCAGAAATCCAAGCATATACTCAGGCGATTTCATCTCATCAGGGAGATTGTTGAGAGAAAAGAATTTATTATAGAGAAAATACCCACAGAAGATAATCTTGCAGATTCTCTGACTAAAGGGCTGACTCAACAAAAGCATGATAGGCACACCAGAGAGTATGGTGTCCAGATTCATACTAGTTAGCTATAGTGCAAGTGGGAGATTGTTAGGGATATGCCCAATACCCAACTTGTGGATGGGCTATATGTACATGTATTTGTAATATTTTCATTAATTAATAAAATGGCAATCTTTATTATACGTGTCTTACATAACTTATATGAATCATCAACACTGTAATAAAGCCCTTGGAGAAATAAGACGATGGCTTCCACGCCTTATGAGAATCATTACTCTTAAATGTTCTTAGTCCTAGTTTTGTGAAAAATCTGGGCGTTCACAAAGCGGAGAGACTAGCATGATGATATGATCCACCCTTAAGTGGGGTAGCCGATCTTATAGGCTACTAGCGGAGATCCGTCCGCTTGGTGTATCACATGGATGCATGCGTTGCTCGTGTCCATCGAACTGACCGCCGAAAGTTTTCATATGAAGTGTTAATCCTATATATCTGTGAGAACTTTCATGTATCGATTATATGACTAGTCCTTAGACTTGAGGTCTTTACAATCTTATGTGTGGATCAAATAACATCCAATTCTCATTCCAGTCATCTTAATCGCAATAGTCTAACTATTCAATTAACGATTTCGGGTACAGTCCAACTGTTAAAAGAAAACAATAAAATATTAGTCCAACTAATATAAATATATAATGATGAAAATAATTTAAAAGCGCGTGTTTGGAAAGTATTAAACGAAATTGCAAATTTAATAATGGCCTCCTACTATTTTTCGGCAAGCCTCTAACCCTCTTTTGAGTACTTGGGAAACCTAGTTTCCTAGTGGGCTAGGATCCTGTTAAATAACATACAACCTTGACTTTAGCCAACAAGCTGTATGAAACTTAACTAGGTAGATCTCGAAGATTAATTGGATCTCATCCAATTCCTATATCCAGTAGGTGGACCTCCAAGTCCGAAACATATATCTAATATATGTAAATATATCCAATATATTTCCTAACATTTTCCTCTGAATCAACTAAGCTTTGGCTTTGGCTCAACAAGCTTAATGATTCCAGTTAAGCGCGACCCATTGATAGTGGGAAAGCTTCGTAATCCACGTCGATGTACAGAAGTGACCTTGAATTTGGTTAACAAATCACAACTGCCCAAGACATGCGATATATAACAAAGCCTTCGTGGTTCAAACACATCCACGATGGACATTGATCTTGACTTTGGCCAACAAACCAATGCCAATCTTGGATCTTGAGAAAGAACCACTCAATGGAAGGAAAACGTTTAATATTTGATTGAGGGTTTTTACGTAAATTGGCAACCAATTAATTATCTTTGATTAGGTCTCATCATACACCCTTAAGCATGCATTCTAAAAGCATAATAAGGTGCGAAATAAATTAATAATGATATGCGGATGGATATGTAACAAATTGTTCATAGAAAAAATCTCTCCATTTCCTCTCTCCTGCTAGCACTATTCTTACTTCTACCCAATTACATAATACATCAAAGAAACCTCATTAACGTTGAGGGGAATTGGTGAGAAGAGAAATACAATGAGAAAATAGATAATAGGCTGGACACGCAGGTCCAATTTAATAAATTCTAAATTTATTACAATAATTTCCAAAATTGCCCTCACCCTTCTAATATCCATCTGATATACATTATTCATACAATACATCCATGTATTCACACAAAGCATGTTATTCAATCAATCTAATCCAATTAATTAATCTTTGAATTAATGATCATCTAATGTTCAAACAACGATTTGATTTGCGCGAGTCCAACTCGTTTAAGAATAAATACTCAAAGTACGTATTCTTGAATTATATCGAACTACAATTTTAAATCCAATTTAATTTATAATCAATACTAATTCTAATTTAATTCCAAATTAAATAATTACACTTATTTATGTGCCTTTTAGACTTAGATTCTAAATTCAATCTTAATGGGTCTCAAAGGCCCAATTAACATCCAATGTCAATTTAATTAAAGTCCAATGGGATTTTAATTAATTCTTAAGGCATGGGCTTTTGCCAATACGGATCAAACCCAAATGCCAAGGCCCAATTTAGGAATCACCATTTGCCATAAAATCAATTTAGGCCCATTAGTCCCAATTAAATTGTTAAAGGCCCAAATATTATATTTGGACTTTATGGAATGGTTTTAGGCCCAATTTGGATCCAATCCAATTTTCCTAAACCAAGCTTGGCCCAACCAAGCCCATTAAGCCCAAATACAACAATATTAGCCCAATCCAATTTAAAGACTAATTTTATTATTAACATAATATTCTAAATATCATATTAATTAATTAAAGTGTAATTGCTATAATTAATTAGTTAAACCAATATTTCCAAAACATCAATTAAACTAATTAATCATGCTTTAATATATTCAATTCATGTCCAACACAATTGAAGTAAAATCAATCTATACATGCTTATCATGCTCACGGTTTTTGACAAGAAATTATCACACAATTTGATTTCAATCCAATTAAATCAACATCTATCATACATTTCATGCCAACAACACATCCAATTGTCTAATTTTCAAAAAATCACCATGATACATGCTAGGGTAGTTTCGGCCAAGCTTAAGGAAATTAGGGAAAATTTTATCCAATTCATTTTCCTAAGATGCATAAATCTAATTCATCATCATCCAAGCTCAACCAAACAACCAATTTGAAGAAATCATGCTCCAAACACAAAAACCCCAAATTAAAGTATATAAACCCTAAAACTAAATCATGCTTAGAAACGGCTCTCATACCATTGTTAGTGTTCCTAGAACATGCCAAGGATGTCTAAGATGATTTTGTGTGTGAATATTCAACGAAGTTGCGGAATAAACTTACATTGATCGGATTTGATGTACGTATGAAGTTCAAAACATTTGATCCTTTGAGGAAGCTCCAAGCTTTGAGATGAGTTCCAACTCAAGGGTAAGTATCCCTATCACCTTTATTTTGACTCCTTATGTGCTAGCAATGAAGTTTCTTTGAAGTAAAAAAAAAAAAAAAACAAGAACAATGTGCCCTAGCTCACGGCATTGAGAGAAAAAGAAGAGCTTTTTGGTTTCTTTGATATTTTGATTTCTAAAATCTATCTTCCAAGTCAACTTTCAAAGTTGGTATATGGTTTAATTTCAAAAATAAAATAATGAAGTGTGTTGAGATTGGTTAGTGTGATTTACAAGCAATCTAAGCTTACACTCAATAATTAATAACTTCCATCACATGTCAAATTTGTGATGTAAGTCAAGTGGGTCCCACCACTTTTAAATTCCAAATTTAAGTCGAATAATCTCAACACGCAACTTCACTCAGGCTCGGGTTCATTTAATTCCGAAATAAATGAATTTGCCGTTACGACATAATTAAATCTAATTTAATTAAATAATAATGCCTAGACAAAATAATTACGAAAGTCGCTTACGAATTAATTCTAAATTAATTTGTTTGCCCGAATTAAAATCCAATTTTAATTCTGCTTTGAAATCTAATTTCAATTAATATATCTGATATATTATTTTTATCACTATTCTATTCAAATTTTATCCCAGATAAATTCTTGCCGTAATTAATCCCAGATTAATTTTCTCTCTCTCATAATCAATCCCAAATTAATTTGTTTGAGTCAAATGTCATCGGTAAATCTTTGGGAAGCGACCCATGAGATCTTTGGATATGTTGGCAGTAAATCCGGTCGTCGGACTATCCGAACATGTGCGTACCTAGTACCATGTTCTTACCTATTTACAAGACATGGTTGGCTTCTAGCAAAGCACCGTGTCAACCCAATTCTCCAGAAATATTCTTTTAAGGAATACATAATCTTTATCCAGCGTAGTATACTAAGTATTGCGTATTACGATCCGGTATCGGATGTCACATGATAGGCCTGGGGCTGGAATTGTGTCTGCCATGTACGAAGCATATATCGGATCACTAGCAACTAGTCTCTGTAATCGGATAATCATGACATTGTCATATTATCCCGATAGCTGCAGCATTTAAGAGTACCAAATTTGTATCCTTGCGTGATCATCATCTCCATATGACTGAAGTGATACTTCCATCTTGACATCACACCCAATACATTACGATTCTCAATAAACCCAGAAGAGACGTACATAGAACCTGTTAAAGCCCCGGACGACCAAAACCAAAGTATACTGATTGTCGCAAGTATTAACGATGCAAGTCTCAGGTTAAGACCAAATACACCTACCCTGATTCGAATTCCCATAGACACATAGTCATACTACCAATGGGACTCTGATGGGTCTAGCGAGAGCGAAGCTGTTTCCGTACCATCGACAAATAGAACCTCTTATCACACTTGCATAAGTATCCAATACTTAAATATATGAGAACTATGTCGTTAAGCTTCCATAACACGCACAAGTGCAATACTAGTCTATTCTGCATTATCGATATCCAGTCTCGATAATACTACGACTAGGGATATTTAATGATTAAACCTTTCGTGGATTGATATTGTCTCATATCTTATTAATCTGGAACTAATCATAAGGACTTTTATCATTCATATATATGTCAAAGTAATCTAATTACAAAATGATAAAATAGCAATTTCATTTGTCACATACTTAATTTCTACAAAAACCACAATGTCTTTTACAAATAGTGATTCTATGGGTCGTAATTGTCCAACAAGATCAAATCTGCAAATGCTTAGAGATTTTCAACATGCAAGTTATTAACAATGCTGGATCTACAAGTGCACCATATGGAGGAGGGACAAATGAAGAATCCTACATTCTACATGACGAGTCTGTTAACTATTTCAGCAATTTCAATAGACAATGACACAATCCCTACGCCAATACCTATAACCCAGGATAGAGTAACCACCCCAACTTTGCATGGAACAATAATTTTGGGCAGGTACCATATGAAAAGAACAATCCTCCCCTTGGATTTCAAAAACAGAACGAAGGACAATGGCATGAAAAGAAGTCAGGAATATAGGACTTGCTTGCTGACATTCTAAAAAAGCAAGAAGCCAAATATGACGTCTTGTTTTAGAGTCAAGCAGAGTCCTTGAAGACACTGGAAAATCAATTGGGACAACTGGCCAATGCTCAGAGTTATAGACCGCAAGACACCCTTCCTAGCGACACAGAACCAAATCATAGGATTAGAGAAAATGAACAATGCCAAGCTATCTCCTTGAAGAGCGGTACTGTAATTGGCAAAGATTTTGGAGCCACAACACCTAACGAGGAAATCCCGACAAGAAATGGAAACAATGAAGTGGATCAAAAGACAAAGGATAAGGAGACACGAGAAAGTGATCTAGAAAGACTGACTCCACCACCATATTTTCTGCAGCATCTCCAGAAACATAAGATGGACAAGCAGTTCGCTTCATTTCTAGAGATTTTCAAAAAGTTGCACATCAACTTCCCATTTGCAGAAGCACTAAAGTAGATGCCCAGTTATGTCAAGTTCATTAAAGGATGTTCTGTCAAGAAAACGAAAATTGAATGATTTCAGAACAGTAGCACTGACAGAATAGTGTAGTGCCATCATTTAAAGGAAGCTTCCTCCAAAACTAAAGGACCCTGGCAGTTTCACCATTTCTTGCACCATAGGGAACCATTATTTTGGTAAGGCTTTGAGTGATTTAGGTGCAAGTATTAACATGATGCCTTTATATATCTATAGGAAACTACAGCTAGGAGAGTCGAAGCCCACCTCAGTCACTCTACAACTAGTTGATAGATCACTCACATGCCCAAGAGGAGTGGTAGAAGACATTCTTGTCAAGGTGGATAAATTCTTTTTCCCATCAGACTTCGTTGATCTAGACATGGAGGAAGATTGAAAGGTATCCATCATCCTTGGGATACCATTCTTGGAAACAGGACGAACCATCATAGATGTACAGAAGGGTGAGCTAACCATGAGGGTTCAAGATCAGGAAGTAACTACCAATATGTTTAAAGCTATGAAATTTCCAAGTGATAAAGGAAAGGAGAAGTGTTTTAGACTTGACATAGTAGAGAGTGTCATCCATAATAAAGATGTGATGCAGTCCTTAACTGACAAACTTGAAGCACGTATTACAAACATGTTTGACAAAGAGTTAGATGAGGAGATTCTAGAATGTATGAACTATCTGGATGCAGCCCCTCGCTTCAAACCGAAACCACATGTAGAAATCTTGGAACTACCAATAAAAAGGCTAGATTGGTGAAGTATTGAATCGATTAAAGTGTTGGATTTTGTAAATTTGGTGAAATTGGACAATTTGATGAAATTGAAAAATTAGGGTTCATAACCCACTCCAAATTTGGGGCTTTTCATATATGTGATGTATTATGGTATGAATATGATGCATGTAAAATTTTAGGTTGATTGGATTTGATCTTGGCATGTTTTGAACTAAAGGGACCAAATTGCAATTAATTGAAAATTTTGGGTGGCTCACGGCATTAGACTAAAAATTGGGGATTTGTGTGAAATCTGATTTTGATGCATTATATGTGTTGAAAAATATTTTATAAATGATTTAGAATCATCCAAAATTGTATTTGATAACTTTTGGACTAAAATGATAAATTAACAAAGTTTTGGGGCAATTCGGTAATTACCAAGAAATTTGATTTCTTGTGTAATTTTTCAGAATTTGATAATTTCATAATTAAATAAATAAGTTTATTTAATTGATCCGAGAAAAAATTTTGAAATCGGAAAATTTTGATTTTCCGCGATTCCGCTGCGTTACCGATATTCCCCCTTAAAAACTCCTACAAAAATGTGCCATGGTTGTAGCCCGAGGACATGCTTGCGGCGCACTATACAAGACTCATGTGAAGATTTTTGCAGACAACCTCAATATAGCTGAAAAAAGGATTCTCAAAATATTGGAACTAGAGACTCGGTCACATGAGTGAGAGAGGGTTGTCTACCTTAAGGAGCTTACCAAGGAGGCTTCACTAGGTCCTTGCAATCACTACTTGTTGGTTAAGAAACACAGAGTCTCGTTTAAATTCTTTTCAAAGAGAATAGCAGAGTTGTTCAGTCTGGTGCACTCTGATATTTGTTGTCCCTTGGAGGTTTATTTACTGGGTGGTAATAAGTATTTTCTGACTTTCATTATGATGTTTCTCGGAAAGTCTGGGTGTATTTCCTGAAGACAAATGATCAGGTTCTAGATCAGTTCAAGTTGTTCCCCGTCATGGTATAGCGTGAAACATGGAAGATTATGAAGTGCCTCCACATAGACGATGGAGGCGACAGTTCCAGAGAGATCGATGCTTACTGCAGGAGACACAATATTTGACATGAGAGAACTGTTCCACGCACCCCACAACATAATGTTATAGATGAAAGAATAAATCGCACTATCATAAAGAAAGTTAGAAACATGATCAGTATGGCTAAGCTGCCAAAGCCATTCCGGGGAGAATCTGTTCGTACCGCATGCTACCTGATCAACAGATCACCATCTGTACCGTTGAATTCTGAGATTATGAAGAAAGTGTAGTCCGGTAAGAATCCCTCCTACTCTCACCTAAGAGTATTCGGCTGTTTAGCCGTTGGACATGTATCCAATGAGCTCAGATAGAAGCTCGATGCAAGGAAAACTCCATGTATATTCCTAGGCTATGGAGATAAAATATTTAGATACATACTATGAGATCTGAAAGAAAAGATGATCATCATAAGCCAGGATGTAGAGTTTCTTGAAGACTGGACAATTGAAGATATTGAAAAGCCCAAGATGTCTTCCAATACAAGTGCCGACAGAAATCCAAACCCAGCACCAGCATAGTTGACCACAGATAAGGTGCACGATGATATTTCAGAAGCAGAACCATATGAGGCAGATTAGGATGTCAAGTATGGGGAGACAAAGCCCACTCAATAAGAAGCTACAGAAGAGAGTGCTGAGCAGGGGGAGCCGCAACCTAGTCCACTAGAAGCTACAAGATCATACACAGATTTGGATGATGACATACCTCCTGAAACCACTGGACCTTATACAAGAAGATCTGAGCGAGGCAGGATTCCATCAACCAGATATCTGGGATCTGAATATATTGTTCTTACCGATAAGAGGGAGCCAAAGAGTTTTCCACAAGGCAAGAAGGCACCGAGAAATAAATAGGTGAAGAAACATAGCAGCGGAATTGTGTCATGCAGAGACACGGCAGAAGAGTACTGTGCAGAGACACAGTGAAGTGTGTTGTGCAGAGACACAAACGACATGTCAACAAAGGTGGTCAATCGGGATAAGTTAGAGCTGTGCTGAGACATAGCCGGGAAAGCTGTCAGATGACGATTGTTTCGAATGCAGCTTGAGGGGGAGAATTGAATAATCAAGCTACATTCACCACCATAATTACAAGCCTCCAAGGTAACTTTAGGTGGGCTTGAAAATGGTGGAAGATTACAAATAAACTTTAGGTTGATCATTATTCCATTGTTGATAAATTGAGCAAGAATTTTACGATAAATAGAGAGCTCGTTTGTGAGCTCAAACCACCCCAAAACATTAAAGCTTCATGTTAAGAAAGTTTTGAGAGTGTTAGAAGTGAAGTTTTTTGTAAAGAGTTTAAACACTTGTAAAGTTCTATTCTTATAGTAATAGATTCAATTTTTTCTCAAAACATTGTATAGTGATCAGAGAATCACAACAATTCTCATAGATGAATTGGCAGTAAATACCCGATGGTTCGTCTGGAATCTTTGACTTGCTGGGTGTCCCCAACGACTAGTTTTGGGTATCTTCAAACTCCCTAACCTTGTCACTTGTGTAGTCTTTGTTTTTGTTATCCCAATATTACCCACAACAAGTATTCTCTGGTTTGATGAGTTTTGTGACTACAGATCTTTACTTTATGCAAGAAAATGTTCCCTGCACATCAGAGTCTCTTATAGTGAATATCACTCAGACTAATGCATAAGTAAAATAATAATTACAGTAATTAAAGTTGGTGAATAGAGTGATGAGATGAATAAACCAATGGAGTTCGGTAAAAAGTACTAGACCTGCACTGCATTGATGTGCAAAAACAAGTAAACTAGATATGACTTGTGAGAATGTAATGCGCATCATTTCGAGAATTTAGGAGCATCGATCATGCCAGAAAGACCCAACATGCTGGCTCCTCAAACATGTCATATACCCACGAAACATGGTCAGATTTAAGGTCCCACTTTCCCGAGACAGGTGTCACCGCCAAAAGCTTCCGCCCATTTGGCCCCTGCTAGTATTTAGGCTTTAGCTCTTCTCAATAAGCATTTTTCATCATACCCTCTGGCTTTGACAGAACACAATTGTACCAATTCCACAATTTTACCAATTCTAGCTCACCAAATAATAATAATAATAATAATAATTTGCTGAGAAAATGAAGGTTAGAGTGATTGCTCATCATCATCCTCTTTCCCCTCTATTTTATTGTACTTGTGTTTGGGCTAGACTCATAAACCTGTATCTCTTAATAATTATTCTTACGATCTTCATGGTTTTTTTGTTTTTGTTTTTGTTAGATCTTCAACTGGGTGCATAGGAAGTTTAATCATAACATAATCAAAGGTTTGAATTCTTTATGTATTTAATCTCACAAGTTCTTCAAGTATATTTAATAATTAATGTTTCTAAGTCATTGTTTAGTATGTTACTTTATTATGGTGATTTTGTTAAGAGTATTTAAATAGGACCCATTTTGACTAAAGCTCATTATATATCAATATTTCTCAGATGGGTTTGCTCGGAATGTAAAGAAAACTGAATCCATTGCGATTGACACCAACACGAAAGCTTTACTCGAACAAGTATCGCTGGTGGATGTGCTTGATGGCTGGCGAGATGGAATCCTAACAATTGGCACGTTTGGTTTTGATTCCCTGCAATCAGATGACCAACAAAAAGAACTTTTCATTTTCGGAAGTAGTGAAGATGAAGAAGCAGAAGAAGGTGATCAAGTGCATGATGTAGTCAACAATGGTGATGGTTATAACAACATTAGTGCTGCAGATGAAGAAGTGAACCCATTGATTTTCACAACATTTCAACACAAAGGAAATGGTGATAAAGCTGATGTGATCATAACCCCTGATGGGGTCCAAATAACTCCGTTTGTTGGTTACCCAAGATTTGACATTGACATCACAACAGGTAGCGATGAAGGAGAAAATAGAAGAAGAGAACAACACTTGCAGACCTGTTCTATGAGGATTCTGATATTAAGAAAAAGCAAAGTCCCGATGAATTCGAATCAAAAGTTGGTAAAAAACAATCTGTTTTTACAAAGAATGGTCTCTCATTTGCCAAGAAACTCATTCCTCAAATTAAAGATGATTCACGTCCTATTAAGAAATTACACCAAGTGAGTATTATTAATACTACCCTTTTTGTGTATTGTTGGAAATTACATACATATATGCATGCATCTTTGTTCATATAGAAGTTGATATTACATTGAAAATTTCTCCTCTTTGGCCTACTCATAAAGAGACAACACACTTAGAGACATAAAGTGGGGTTACAATGCGACATTCATTATAACAAATATAATTTTGTGTATTTGAATAAGTTGAGTCACTATCAATCTTTGTAATGATGACTATAGATGATGAGGAGGATGTTAAAGAGGAAGATCCATCCAGAGATTGAAGGCAAGGTTAATAAATCAGATGGTCAAAACAAGGCCAGCATTCTGGAACTTCTTGGCAAACATGAAGCTGGTGAATCAGTTTCTTTACTTCAAATTCCTGGTATCTCTTAAATTTTATATGAATTTTTTGCACTCAATTTTCATAATGCAGCATATAGTTATTAGTTTCTAACCTCAAATACAGTAAACATCAGAGTGTGTGCTTCCACTTTGTGAGCCCCGCCATTTATGTCCTAAGATTTTATTGCTGAATTATATATGACAATTAGTACAAAATACCCAAGTGACCATGTTTTTCGATCTTCGACATCTAATCATTGGACGTGAAAAAAACTCTTCAGAAAAATATATTCCAGTAATGCCCTAGAATATGGTGCATAATTCCCATTTTCTATGACTCTTCTGAGCAGTGACTACACATAATAAACCTTCACCTACTATTTTTTGAATTGAGAAATGCTAAGGAAACTAAATCAGGATAAATTGGGGAAAAATTGTGTTTTGATGGTAAAAATTAAAAATTAAAAATTAAAAAAAAAAAACAAAACAACGACGTTTTGATGATGATTTTGGATGAGCGTGTTCATGGAAACACCACTGAGAATTGACATACAAATACAATTATGGTATTAGTTGCCCTAACGACAAAGCTTGCCTATTCTTCTTCACCTTCATCTTCATCGTCTTCTTATATTATATAAGTGAGTCCTTTGCTAAAAGGTTAGACTCGTACGTACCCTAATAGTATGCATGGTCGGGTCAATATATATGTATGGACATGAGAAAAAACTGAAGACGCCCTTACTGTCATTCCATTGCAATACAAATGATAGTATATATCTTCTAATCGTAACGGCCCCGCTTTGGAAAATAACTCGAAAGATAAATACAACAAAAAAGTTGTCAAATTAATCAAATATATAAACCAAATGGTAGGGACCGATTTATACCAACCATTATCCTTTTCCCCATGAACATATTACTAATCATCATGTGATTATGATTATGGATTGCATAATTTTCATATTGTTCTTATTATTGCACTAGTTACTAATATTTATTTATCATCGTTATTGCAGATGCTACTACTGTTTGATGCGCTTTGAGAATTTGAGTGTTTGACCTAGCTATTTGCTAGTAATGCTTTCCTGGATTGGATGTTATTAAATAATTTCTTAATGTCTATCTTAATCAGGTTTTCAAGTATGTTCATACACATGGAACTAAGTGATTTCTGCTTTGTAATTTTTGCCCTTTTTTTTTTTAATTTTTTCCTATTGTTTTTTTGGTTGTTGTTGTAGTATATATTGGATTGAAGTTTGGTTGTTGCAACATTAACTGGGTTGATGGTTCATGGTTTAATCAACACTCTGTTGCATCTGTTTTAGTCTATTTATAGCAGTTCTAATGCAACTGTGAGCGCATTATAATGGTACATCTCAGACAAATATTAACATCCAAACTTTAATCCTATTTCTCAGAATTTTTTTTCTGTTATTAACAGTGTTGTCTGTTGATATTTCCTCCCTTGTCTCATCAATCTTTTTCAATTGTAAGTCTCGTTGATAACCCTCTTTATAAAACGGTGGATGGGGTTGGTTTCACTTTCACTGTAGCTTGCACTATTTTGCCAAAACTTCCCTGTTATACTTATAGTGGATATGATACTTGATCGCGATTTTCAGATGTTACGCAAGCGCACGTACTGTTCAAGTAGTATAAAAATTATCGATCCCACGAGAACTTATTACCTATTCTATTAATTATAAAAATCTTTTACCTACAAGTATCTAAGTAAAATTAATTGTAAAGTTTTGTTGGATTTAGAACTAATGCTAAGGAATACAAAGACGATTATGAAAGCTTTGAAAACAACCAATAAGAGAAAGACATACAGGGTTGTGAATCTACTCAGCACTTATGCGAAAGATTAATTGATTTACCTATACTCGTGTGATAAATCAACTTATTAATCTGGAACAATAATTCATCCACATGCATTTTTCGATGGTCAAGTGAAAATATTTAAACTAAACCAATTAATTATATTTCTATGACAATTACCTTGCCCAAATTCATTAAGAACAAATTCCAATTGTGATTACACAAGCCCTAAATGTATATTTCTATCTTGTAGGGGAAATCTCAGCATCGCGACGCGCATGCCTGTTATTGTGGAGTCACTGTAGGGGATTTTATAGGGTATAACCAGGTAACACAACGGAACGCGGAAAAATAAATTTTTCCAATTTCAATAATTTTTCTTGGGCAACTAAAATAAACTTATTTATTCTAATTACTCAATACTTAAAATTGAATTTTTACCCAAAAATCATATTTTTACCTTAATTACCGTGGGACCCCAAAGGTTTGTTTTTTGATCATTTTAGTCATAATTTGTCAAATACAAATTTAAGTGATTTCAAATCACTACCAAAATGATTTCTACATATCATATACATCAAAATACAACTCACAACAAAAAATCCCAAAAATCTCATTATTGCCTAATGCTCCCCAAATTCTCAATTTTGTGCATTTGGTCCAAATTTATTCAAAACAACTTTAGATGATTTCCAATCAACACCAAATGAAAAAGCCCCAATTTTGATGGAAGTATAGACCCTAATTTCTCAAATTAATTCAATTAATAAAATTAACCAAATTAAACAAATCCAATACTTCAATCTAATCTCAACAACACCAAACAAGTCTCACCACTTTGAAACAACTCAAGAACAATTATAGGTCATCAATGAGTGGCCCAACAACTCTAGAATGACAACAAGATCATCAAATGATCAAAAGTGTGCTTATACACCATTTATAAGCATACTTTAATAAACATACATGCATACATCTTTCTTTCATTCTTCCAACAATCATAACACAAACACAAGAGAGTAGAAAACTTAAGAACAACACATGTTGTAGCTAAGAACAAAATGAATAATTTTCCTTCTAATGGAAAGTTGGAAATACTTACTTATTTCCAAGTTTTCTTGGATTTCTTCTTGGTTTCTTCTTTTTTCTCTCAAGTCTCTTTTGTTTATATTTTTGGAGGCTTCAACAAGTGTGTAGCAAATGAAAAAAATGAAAATCTTAAATACTTAGGGCTTTGGCCGAAAATAGGGTGAGAAACAGAAAAAGAAATTTTTTTGCTAATTTAATCAAATTAAAGAAGTCAAAATCAATTTGTTCACTTTTTTCCTTTAATGTAAAGTCAATATTTTACACTACTTAATCATTTTCTAACTTTATCATAATGGTAGTTATTTATATTTTAATAATTTTAATCATTTAACCATTAAATAATTAAATAAATAATTAAATACAAATATCTCATATATATGTATTATATTTACTTTAAATAATCCAAATACATATATTAATGATATATGTCACATATCATAATTTGACAATTAATTAATGTGTATTTAATAAAATCATACATTAAATACAAATACACATTAATTAAGAAATGACCAAAAAGTCAATTTGTATGTATCTTTCGTTTAACCATTAAACGATTTTTAAATAATCAATCTTATTCATAAAAGTTGCCATAGTGCTCTACGAGTATATTTCATTAGTGAGACTCTAGGTTCAGACATATCCATCACGAAATCCAATTTCGTGTCTATAATCTACCCACCCATAAATTATGATGAAACTGATAAACTGTAGGCACATCATTTTTGCATATAAGTCTCGATGATGAGTCTCCTACAGAGGCACTCCTCTTTAAGTTTTGGAAGCCGCGGGAAACGGACGTCGGAAGGGAAAAGTCAGAAATTGATATCTTGTTGGACTAAATTCGTTTGCTTAGCTGTGGGTTCTCTCGTTGGACCTCTGTTTTAAAATTCATCCTCAGCCCAAACCCCCGCAAGCCACACACCAAGCCCACACACCACCAAGCCACACACCAAGCCCTCCAAAAAGAAGCAAACCCACGCCCAAAGGACCTAATTCACGCCCATCACCTTTCCAAAATAACCAATTCACACATTAAATACATGCTAAAATCAAAATAAATCACCATCCCAAATTAAAAGATTCAAATCAAATCTCATCAATCACCTTCCTAACTTAACAAATATCATGCCTAAACAACACAAATTAAATTTATTGACTTCCTAAATTGAACTAATTTTTCCCCCAATCAATCTTAGGTTTTCCTTGCATGACACCAATCATATCCTCTATTAAATGTCAAATCCCTTCCTTGTCAAGCAAGATTTAACCCTAGCCCTTTGCCTATAAAAGGAACCCAATTCCAACCCTTGAGACCCCCTAGCTGATTCATAGAAGAAAAACCTCTCTCCAACTCTCACATTCACTCATACCAAACAAAAAAGAAAAGATTTTTCTCTCCTCCTCCACCATTGCTTTACCAAAAATCACAGCCCAAATAACCATCCACCCACGCCAACAAACCATCTAAAACATTAACTAAAAAGTCACACTTTTAATCCCCAAAACAGTAACCAAAAATATGCATTTTCAGCCTTTAAAAACACCTAAAACAGTAGCCAGAACACCCAAAAACAGTAACTAAAATACAGCAGTTAAAACGTGACAAACAGTGACCAATACAGCAGCAAAATAGTAGCGAAACGGAGCAAAAATAGTAGCTTGAGCAGCGAAACAGCGAGGAAAAACGCGAACCAGTGAACCAGAGGAGTTGCGGAGTGTTAGCCCTTTCGACGATCGTGTACCGTACATCCGAGAGGTGATTTAAAAGGTTAGACCTGAGGGCCCTTTTCCCATTTATTGTCATTCATTTTTTATTGTTTTATTCGCATGAGAGTCGTTTGTGGATGCATGTTGTGGCTTTGAATAAAATGGAAAATGTGTCGCCTCTTATGGTATATAGGATGGAAACCTGGACATAAATTTCATAGCCGATTCTGAATAGACGGTAGTATGATCTGTACTCGGGATACAACTCCACGTACCACTTGAATAAACGGCGCATATTTTGTTTTATGTTGTTGTGATTTGTTATTCGCTACTTGATTTCCGCATGTTATTTGTTTATGTAATGATGAGATAAAGCGCATGGGCTTAGTAAGTGCGATTAAAGGTCCTCTGTTTTGAGAGGTTAAAATTCTTTACCACGATGCTTTGCCGCGCCGGATAATGTATATTCGATTTGATGCGAGATATGTTCAATCGGATACACGAAGTCCGATATCGTTGTCTTTACTTTTTATATATGTCTTGTGTTGTTTGCGCATGGGCTTAGTAAGTGCGATTAAAGGTCCTCTATTTTGAGAGGTTAAAATCATTTACCATGATGCTTTGCCGCGCCAGATGATGTATAGTCGGTTGAATGTGATATATGTTCAATCGGGTATACGAAGTCCGATATTGTTGTCTTTATTTTTATATGCATTATGATGTGATGCGCATGGGCTTAGTAAATGCGATTAAAGGTCCTCTATTTTGAGAGGTTAAAATCCTTTACCATGATGCTTTGTCGCGCCGGATGATGTATAGTCGGTTGAATGTGAGATATGTTCAATCGGGTATACGAAGTCCGATATTGTTGTCTTTATTTTTATATGCATTATGATGTGATGTGCATGGGCTTAGTAAGTTGGATTAAAGGTCCTCTATTTTGAGAGGTTAAAGAACCTTTACCACAATACTTCACCGCGCCTTTTATTTCGTTATTCGCTTTTCTCTGTATGTCATCTTCTTGCATAATCATACATAATGTTGCAATGCGCATGGGCTCATCGAGTTGGATTAAAGGTCCTCCATCTTGAGGGATAAAAAGCCTAAGGGCTACCTTTGCCACAACGATTTGCCACGCCTTTTATCCCGTTATTATTGATTAGGTGTCATCTATTCATTCGTTCACGTATGTGTCATGTTGTTTACTGTATTTTGGGGGTCACTGTTGTAACCCCGTTCAAACGTGTTTCAGAATGCCGCATGAACGCATGTTTCCTGTCTCAGTTCGTTCGAACGCGTTCACAAACGCAACTCGAATGCGCATGCATTTTGTCTTATCATGCATCAGGTCTCATTTCCGTTCGAACGCGTTTCCGAACGCCATACGAACATGAGCATTCTGTTTTATTTCCGTTCGAACGCGTTTACGAACGCTACTCGAACGCGAACCTTCTGTTTACCTTTCGAACGCGTTTTTGAATGCTACATGAACGCGCATACACTGAACTGAGTCCTCTTCATCATATTGTATGCATAATTCCCCCTATTGGTTATCCTTTTGTATTACGAACCTGATTGCTTCTCTTTAATATGCATGCTTGTATGATTATTGCATGTTTGCACTTCCATGGTTATCAATCCAATGTGTTTGTGAAATTATGCGTTTGCCATTATTCTGATTCAATTTTATGCATGCTTGTATGATCATTGTTTGCTTGCGTTTCCGTATCCATGAATATAATGTGCTTATGAATTTGCATGCTTGCCGTATTTCAATTTACTTTCATGCATGTAAATTCGGACATAGATTATATACCAATAGGTTGTATGTAAATATGAAAATGTGTTACATGTGAACTTAGATGAACTTTTGATGTATACATGTGAACTTAGGAGTAAAATTATCCTTGGAAATATGTTGCTTAGGCTTAGTTGAATTATTGCACAAATCATTTTATTACAAGTGACATAAGTAAGGGACCATTCCGAACCCAATGGTTTGAGGTCTTCCCTGGCGAGGGGTGAGTGCGGCCTTAAATCTTTGTCCCGGTTCACACCGGGTGGCGACTCCAATATTCTCCGGTTAAGTCCCCCGCGGGCTACTCCGTACTCCCAACTAGGCTGCGAGCCTAGAACAACATGCATCACCCAGTTTCTGTGTCCCACAGTCTGGCGACTCCACTGGGGATAGAGAATCGGCCCCGAAATAATGTCTTATAATATTATGATTTGTGCTTTAATTAACCGTGTCTACTGTGGGTTAAAAGAGGTTTAATCAAAGGCATTTTTTAAGGTTGGGTAATGGTTTGGTGTCTTCCCTCATTCACTACCTTTCTATGAGGAAAAGCTGTGAAGGCACCTAGATAATCATTTACTCATAGCCTGTTGTGATGGACTAATTTGGAGGACTTGTTGTTTATTCATGTCACCAAGCGATAAGAGCCTAAGAGGCTATGGTACTTAAGAGAGGCTCGCTCCACCCTCCATCTGGGGAATCTACAACGGGAAATCCATCTGACAGTCAGTCACACACCATAACTCGTTGGAACATACTGTAAGGTATAAAAAAAGGTGCGTTCACTTGGTCGCTCGAACCCTTGAGTGGGGAGACCTAGTTGTGGGTAATCCTTCGCCAGCGAGAGTCTTTGTCTACACTCCTGCAAACCCACACGTAGACTGGAATTGTATGGCCTATAGCAACTATTTCCTTGTGCTTGTGGACCATCATCATTTGGATGCAGTTGGACTTCTTGTCAGAAATGCGAACTTGTTGTGCCATTTAAACTGGGACGAGTTCGTATCCTATGACAATTGGGCCAAAAGCTTCTGAAATGTTGATGGGCCACTCTGTAGAAATTATTTCTGTATGCTTGTGTTTAGAAACATTATCATTTGGAGACGGTTGGACTTCTTGCCATGAGATGTGAACTTGTTGGGCCATTTAAACTGAGACGAGTTCACTCCTATGACAGTTAGCCCAAAAGCTTCTGAAATGTTGATGGGCCACTCTGTAGAAATTATTTTTCTATGCTTGTGTTTGGGAACATTGTCATTTAGATCCATTCGGACCTTTTATCATTGGATATGGGCTTGTTGGGCCATTTAAACTGGGACAAGAACATATCTTATGATGATTGGACCAAAAGCTTCTAAAACGCCAATGGGCCATTATATGTTTGTGTTTAGGAACGTTATCATTTGGATATGGTTGGACTTCTTGCCATTAGATGTGAACTTGTTGGGCCATTTAAACTGGGACGAGTTCACTTCTATGACAGTTAGCCCAAAAGCTTCTAAAATGATGATGGGCCGATTTGTGTGAAAATTTTAATAAGTTGATATATCCCTTGTATCGCATGCATCTCATTCATCTCATGCATACATATCATGTTAACACCCTCTATGTCTATAAAAGACATCATAGATTCCTGTTGGGTTAGGAAAGAGGGGAGGCTCACTAAAAGACCAGTAACAGATATGAGTACATCCGATAACGAGGTATCCTGGATAGATCAGTTGGAAAACGGTCTCGCCAAAATTAATGAACAGTTACAAGCATTGACTACTGCTGTGGCTGGTATGGCTGTACCCCGTGCTGGGGGAAATTCTGAGAATGTGAGGCGCGAGGAGCCTCCGAATGGGTTGGGGGATGATATCCCCGCTTTTGATGACGACCTGGCAGAGTATGCAACAGGCAGAGTGATTGGGTCTCAGGTAGAATTTCAGAAGCTTCGGGTTCATCTCCGTCAGTATGTATCAATTATGAAACAGTTACCCACAAAATGAAGGGTAAACATGAAGAGTTGTTAGATTATGAGGCAATGACCTTCGAAGAATAGTTGTCTGCTCAGTTCAAGATGCTGGATATAGCTAAGTTTAATGGGAATGGGGATCCGAGGGTTCATCTCCGTCAGTATGTATCAGTTATGAGTTCCGTGGGTTTGACAAAGCGACAGGTGCAGAAGATGATTGGAATGTCACTCCAGGGGGCACCGGTGGTATGGTATCACAGCCTTGGGAAGAAAGTAAGGGAATATTGGAGGGAATTGGCTGATGCATTCCTGAAACAGTATGTCACGGACTTGGAGATAGATCTGTCACTCCGTGATCTGGAGAACACCAGGCATAATTCAGAAGAGAGTTTCAAGGAGTATGTGGACCGCTGGAGAAGCCAGCTCTTAAAGATGCAGACCAGGCCCTCAGAGAAGGACCAGATAAAAATGATTATCAAAGGCACCAAGCCCTCTATCTATAGGAAGCTAAGGAGGATGACCTCCATGATTACTGATTTTCGACAGTTGAGGGAAACTGTCATGGATATTAAGGAAGAAGAGGCCGAGAATAGAAAATTCTATAGTCTGAACATGAGGCCCATTGGGGGGACATCGAGAACAAAGCCCGTTTCTGCTGAGATTGCTGCTATCTGAAACCGGAGAGTCTCCAACTTGGGTAGACCCTTGTCCAAGGTATTGGAGAAATTGAAGAGACAATGACTTCTGAAACCCCTAGAAACCAAACCACTCCCAAACCCTCCACCACCACATCTCAACCTAAACCAATATTGCCAATTCCACCAACAGAAAGGGCACGATACCGACAACTGTGCCCGACTCCGCCATGAAATTCAGGACCTTATAGACTCAAAAAAGATACCCACTCTGAAACAGAACACCCCAACACACACCAGAACCCTTTACCAAATTACCACTCTGTCCCGCCACCAACCTATATGATAAACTCTGGCCTACCCGAGGACCTTGTCCTCAAATCCTTTGACCTCCAAGCCGTTTGCCTTGGGATTTGAGATAGTAACAGCGAAGATGAAACCGAACATGGGAAGAGTTTCTGGGCAGACTTCTCTAGTAGTGATGAAGAAGAAGTGAGGGGTATGAAACGCAGCGGGTGTTTCTATAATGATATGACTGATAAGGGTAAGTAGTGTTGACTGAAGGGAGAGAAATGGCAGAAAATGGGGATAATTCTGCGGGAGATACAGTGCTGCGCCAATTGAAAAAGACCCGGGCACAGGTCAACATCTGGGAATTGTTGTGTTCATCACAGGAGCACAGGCAGGCTATGGTTGAAGCCTTGAGCAAAATAGTGGTACCGGAGGATGCTAATCCGGTGATGTTTGTGGGATAAGTACAAAAGGAAATTTTGCAGGTGATCACTTTTTCTGAGGAAGAACTCCCAGCTGAGGGGAGAAACCATAATAGACCTTTGTTCATAAGGGCCGAGGTGAAAGGCAAGAGAACGTCATGTGTGATGGTGGATGACGGCTCATCCATCAATGTGTGCCCGTTGAAGATTTTGGCAAAGCTGGGTATGAAAGCAACGAATTTGGACCCCTCCAGTATGACCATCAAAGCTTATGAAGACAGCAAACGAGGAGTTGAAGGTATTTTTTTGGCAGTGGTCAAAGTAGGCCCAATTGAAGACGAAGTTGAGTTCACGGTGTTAGACATTCCGGCTACTTTCGCTTTATTGTTGGAAAGGCCTTGGTTTCACAAACTTGGGGGCGTGCCTTCCACTTTGCATCAGATGATTAAGTTCCCGTATGAGGGAGAGATTGTTACCATCCGAGCTGAGATAGATAGTGATGTGGCTGTTGGTTTATTCTAAGGTCCCAAGATCAAATCAAGACATGAAATAATGCGTGAATACATCAACGGAGGTAGCGGAATACTCACATTGATCGGTTGAGTCGATTTGAAGACGAATGAAGGCCAAAAACGCACTGCCCTTCACGCCAAACTGCAACAGTCCACTGTCCCTGCAAAACAGAATTACGGGTCTCAAAACGAAGCTCCAAACTCCGTCGGATGAGTCCCGCCTCATGGGTGAACCTCCCTACCACCTTCGCAAGACTTGTAAGTGTGCTAGCACTTGAATTTTCACCATGAAAATCCACTCTAGCTTCCCTCAATGTCACGGTTTTGAGATGAAAAACAGTGAGCATTGTGGCCCCTTGGGCGTGAGCTAGAAGAGAGAATTGAGAGAGAAGAAGTTTTGTGTTAAGTTAAAATGATTTACCAAAAATCAATTTATATTTATGCCATAATATTTATTAAATTAATAATAAAATTATGACACAAAACATGCAATGGCTTAGAGTGTCAAACACTCAATTTCCATGCAATAACATTGAGTGCTTTGTACACTATCTACATGCAATGCATTAGAATGACATGTGTCATGTGGGCCCCACACGTTTCCAAATGAAAGTGGGCCCACGTGCACTCACGCGTTCGGGTTCGATATTTCCGAAATACCGAGCTTAATTCGCGACGTTAATTAAATCGAATAATTGCGGCTAGCGAAATTATTATTTACGGCGCTAACGAATTAATTCTAAATTAACTCGTTTGCCCGAATTAAAATCTAATTTTAATTCCGCGTCGAAATCTAATTTCGTTTAATATATCGAATATATTAATTTACCGATTAATTTCAAATTAATCGTTATCTCTCTTTAGACGACATTTTATCCCGGATAAAATATCTCCATTATTAATCCTAGATTAATTTTCTCTCTCTTCTATTATAATCCCAGATTATTCAAGAGTGCAAGTTGTGAGTCATCGGTGGATTATCGGGAAGCGACCCATGAGATCCCCGGATAATCTGGCAGTAAATGCGGTCGTCGGAGTATCCGAATCACGTACGTACCAAGTACTACGTTCTACCGATTTACGAGACAAGGTCGACTCCTAGCAAAGCACCAAGTCTACCAAGTTCTCCGGACATATCAATCAAAGAATATCAAAGATCTGTATCAAGCGTAGTATACAATTGTATTGTGCATATCGGTCCAGTATCGGATAGTCACGTGCTAGGGCTGGGGCTGGATAAGTGTCTGCCCCGTCCGAAACACATATCGGATGTCTGGTAACTAGTCTCTATAATCGGATATTCATGACCTGGTCATAATATCACGATTGGATGCGCATCACTTAAGAGCACTAATACCGTATCCTGCGTGACATCATCTCCATTATGACTGGAGTGACACTTCCGTCTTGACATCACATCCAATACACTACGATTCTATGATAAACCCAGAAGTGGTGTACACAGAACCAGTTAAGATCCCCCACCACCAAAACCAAAGTTTACCGATTGTCGTAAGTATTAGCGATGCAAGTCTCAGGTTAAGACTATACACACCTACCTTGATTTCGGCCTCCCATAGACACCTAGTCATAATACCAATGGGATTCCGAAGGGTCTATCCAGAGCGAAGCTGTTTCCCATACCATCGGTGAAACACGACCTCCTATCGCACTTGCACAAGTATCCAATACTTATATATATGAGAACTATGCCGTTGTGCCCTCACAACGCGCACAAGTGCAATACTAGCCTATTCCGCATTATCGATGTCCAGTCTCGATAATACTACGGCTAGGGATATTTAATGATTAATCCTTCGTGGACTGATACTGTCTCATATCATCTCAATCCAGGAACTAATCATAGGGACCTCTCTTCATTTATATATATCTATGGTGATCTAATCACAAAATGACGAGAGTGCAATTTCCTTGTTACATAGTTAATTTGCTACAACAACACAATGATCTGTGCAAATAGTGACGCTATGGGTCATATTATCCAACAGTGGCTGCCTTGGAGATACAGCCTTTCACGAGGTTTCAGGTATCAACAACTTCTGAGGAATGGGTGGATCCTATGGTGGCTAGGATCATGAAAAAAATGAAGTTTGAGCCGGGTGAAGGTTCAAAATTGCCAGATTTCAGAGGACAGACTACTCGGAAGGGTTTGGGATACACATCTGATGAAGAAAAATCGAAGGTTAAGAAGAAAGGTCTGAAACTGATGGAATGTTTTGTGAAGGCTTCAGGGTATCAAGGGGACCCTGAACTGGTGGAAGTTAATGGGATTGTGATACCTGGATTTGAGATTTTCCAGGATATGCTGGCTAAGAATCCGATGATGGAAGAAATTGTGAAGAAGGAAGAAGAGAATTGGGAGGAAGTGTTGGATAATATGACCCATAGCGTCACTATTTGCACAGATCATTGTGTTGTTGTAGCAAATTGACTATGTAATAAGGAAATTGCACTCTCATCATTTGTGATTAGATCACCATAGATATATAAATGAAGAGAGGTCCATATGATTAGTTCCTGGATTGAGATGATATGAGACAGTATCAGTCCACGAAGGATTAATCATTAAATATCCCTAGCCGTAGTATTATCGAGACTGGACATCGATAATGCGGAATAGGCTAGTATTGCACTTGTGTGCGTTGTGAGGGCACAACGGCATAGTTCTCATATATATAAGTGTTGGATACTTATGCAAGTGCGATAGGAGGTCGTGTTTCACCGATGGTACGGGAAACAGCTTCGCTCTGGATAGACCCCTCGGAATCCCATTGGTATTATGACTATGTGTCTATGGGAGGCCGAAATCAAGGTAGGTGTGTATAGTCTTAACCTGAGACTTGTATCGCTAATACTTACGATAATCGATAAACTTTGGTTTTGGTGGTAGGGGACTTTAAACAGGTTCTGAGTACACCACTTCTGGGTTTATCAGAGAGTCGTAGAGTATTGGGTGTGATGTCAAGACGGAAGTATCACTTCAGTCATATTGGAGATGATGTCACGCAGGATACGGTATTAGTGCTCTTAAATGCTGCGCGGCCATCGGGATATTATGACAAGGTCATGTATATCCGATTATAGAGACTAGTTACCAGACATCCGACATGTGCTTCGTACGGGGCAGACACTTATCCAGCCCCAGGCCTAGCATGTGACTATCCGATACTGGGCCGATATGCACAATATAATCGTATACTACGCTTGATACAGATCTTAATATTCTTATAAGAATATGTCCGGAGAATTGGGAAGACTTGGTGCTTTGCTAGGAGTCGACCTTGTCTCGTAAATCGGTAGAACGTAGTACTTGGTACGTACGTGATTCTGATAATCCGATGACCGTATTTACTGCCAACATATCCGGGGATCTCATGGGTCGCTTCCCAAAGATTCACCGATGACGTATGACTCGCACTTATATTAATCTGGGATTAATATGATGAGAGAGAGAATTAATCTGGGATTAATTTCGGAGACACTTTATCTAGGATAAAATATCAATTGAAGAGAGAGAAACATTGATTTGGAATTAATCGAGGAATTAATATATTTGATATATTAAACGAAATTAGATTTCGACGCGGAATTAAAATTAGATTTTAATTCGGGCGAGCGAATTAATTTAGAATTAATTCGTTAGCGACGTGAATAATAATTCCGCTAGGCGTAATTATTTAATTCTCGTCGCGACGGAAATTCGTTAATTCGGAATTAGCGAAATTGAGCCCGAAAGTGTTTGCGGACACATTCGTATTTTGAAACGAGTAGGATCCGCAAATCACATCGCGATATCTCATTACTTGACACGAATAGATGATGGATGTATCTAGTCGCCTTTATGGGATGATACATTGTCTCTATTCTCAATGTGAGATAATGATGGCATATGATGAATTTTCCTTGGAGGGAAAACTTTTCACGTTTTTGGAGAGTTGTTTATCTAAAAAATTAATTTTGGTATATCATGCATCATGATTGCTTTACTTTTCTGGACTCACGGTTTTGAAACAAAAAGGTGAACAAGAAAATCAAAAAGTCTCACACTCTCTCCTCTTCTTCTCCTCTCCTCTCTCACGACATTTTCTGGTTTTCAAAAGGCAGTGAACTGCCGAACAGAACAATAGGAAATGGAGGGAAGCAAGTGTGTTTTGTGGCAAAACAAGAGTGCTAGCACACTCCGGGATCATGCCAAGGTGATAAGGGAAGTATACCCATGAGCAAGGAACGTTTTGATGAAGCTTGGAGCTTGTTTTTCTTGATCAAAATGGAGCAAAACAGAAGCACAAAACCGTATCTGCAGTGAGCTGTGACAGTGGACTGCTCACGCCCAAACCAGTGAAGAAATCAGATTTTTGTTGCCAAATCGTCTCTCAACCGCTCGATGTAAGTATTCCGCACTTAAATCGTTGTATTAGCTTATGATTCATGCTTGAGTTTTGATCTTGGGACCTCTAGAAACTCCTACAGGAAGAACTGATGAAGTTGGAGAGCCTGACTCTTGAAGAAGATAAAAAGCCTGAGAAGAACCCAGTTGCAGAGGAAGAAGTGTCTGTAGAAGATGATGACATTTATTTTCTTGATTTATTTGAGTGTACCCCCGCATTTGTTAGCAATAAAGACAATCATTTCGCTTATTTGCCTGAGTCTATTTCCTCTAACTTGCATGACTTGAGTATATTTGATATCAGCTCCACCAAAACAAATGCATTTAACCTTGGTACACCTGAGAGTCCTAAGGAAATTCTGATTGCAAGCGAAGTTACCTCTGAGGAGAGGGAGAAATTAGAAGAAGTATTGGTCAGATATGCCAAAGTGTTTGCTTGGTCCTATAAGGACATGCCTGGGGTAGACAGAAACATTGCCCAGCACACAATACCAACTTATCCGAATATGAGGCCGGTGAAACAGAAACTCCGACGGATGAGAGCAGAATAGGCTGAGAAAGTCAGAGAGGAAGTTAAGAAACAGATAGATGTAGGGTTCTTGGATGTAGTAAAGTATCCTGAGTGGTTGGCTAATATTGTGCCGGTGCCGAAGAAAGACGGGAAGGTCTGAATATGTGTAGACTACAGAGATCTCAACAAGGCTTGCCCGAAAGATGATTTTCCTCTACTGCATATAGATGTTCTAGTTGATAGTGCGACTCTATCTGCTATGTATTCATTTGTAGACGGGTTTTCAGGTTACAATCAGGTGCTCATGGCTGAGGAAGATAAACACAAGACTGCCTTTGTTACCGAGTGGGGTACTTATTGTTACAGGGTAATGCCGTTTGGGCTCAAGAATGTGGGAGCTACTTATCAGCGGATGGCTACTACACTTTTCCACGACTTGATGCACAAAGAGATTGAAGTGTATGTGGATGACATGATGGTGAAATCAGAGACAAGAGTTGGGCATATTGAAGCACTGGAAAGGTTCCTTCAGAGAGTTGACAAATACAACCTGCGGCTGAATCCCAAGAAATGTGTGTTTGGGGTGACATCAGGAAAGTTGCTGGGACATATAGTGGGAATGGGAGGAATAGAGGCAGACTCTGAAAAGATCAAGGCAATTGCTGAGATGCCGGTACCGAAGACAGAGAAAGAGGTTAGAGCATTCATGGGAAAAATTTAGTATATCAGTCGGTTCATCGCCAAGTTGACGTCAGTATGTGAGCCTATCTTCAAACTGTTAAGAAAAGATCAGCCAGTGAGATGGAATGAACAGTGTCAAGCTGCCTTCGACAAGATCAAAGAGTACTTGGTAAAGCCGTCTGTATTGAAACCTATGAGGCCGGACAGACCTTTGATATTGTATTTGGCCATAGAATTAGAAGCAATGGGGGCAATGATGGTACAGCCAGATGAGATGGGGGTAGAACAAGCAGTTTATTATCTGAGTAAGAAGATGCTCCCGTATGAAGCTCGTTATCAAGAAGTAGAGAAGATCTGTCTAGCAGTGGTATGGGCTTCTAGAAAATTGCAGCATTATTTTCAGTCTTACAAGATCCAGGTAGTGGCAAAGGAGAATCCTCTGAAATATCTGCATTCAGTGCCTTCACTAGTGGGGAAATTAGGTAGATGGTTAGTATTGCTGACATAGTTTGACATTGAGTATCTCCCCACCAAAGTGGTTAAAGGGCGAGCAGTAGCAGATTTTCTGGCATTGCAACCTGTTGAAGGGGATCAATATAAGTTTGAATTTCCAGATGAAGAGATCCAAGCAATAACAGTCCAAGGATGGAAGATGTACTTCGACGGATCAGTTAACTGCAAAAGAGCCGGAATCAGAATTGTGATAGTAACCCCTGAAGGAGAAACCCTGCATGTGGCTAAGAGGTTGACATTCGGAGTAACCAACAATATGGCTGAGTATAAAGCATGCGCCTTCGGATTGACGGCATTGATAGCCTTGAAAGCTAAGAGCGTGGAAGTCTATGGAGACTCGATGTTAGTAGTCCAACAGATACGATGAGAATGGGAATTGAAAGAAGAACGGTTGAAACCTTACCTTTTTTACCTCAGAAAGTTGGCACAGGTCATCCCCGATTGTAAGTTTCAACACTTACGAAGAGAAGAGAATCAGATGGCAGATGCATTGGCTACACTTGCAGCGACTTGGGAAAATCCAGAAAAGTTAGTGATGAGACCGTTGATACAGACGACAGCAAGAAGACCTGTTTATGAGATAGAGAGAATTCTGGAAATAGAGGTTGATGACGGTAAACCTTAGTATTATGACATTCAGAGGTATCTGGAACATGGGGAACTCCCAGAGGGAGCAGGCAGAAAAGACAGAACAGCCATTCAGAAGTTAGCTTCCCATTATGTGATTTTGAAAGGGGAACTGTACAAGAGGCAAGTAAACGGTATTCAGTTGAAGTGTTTGAGAAAAGAAGAGGCTCAGTAGGTAATGGAAGAAGTACACGCCGGAGTATGTGGTCCGCACATGAACGAGTTGAATCTGTCCTGCAAGATAGTGAGACAAGGTTTCTACTGGTCGACTATGGAGACCGACTGCGCGAAGATGGTAAAGCACTGTAATGATTGTCAAGCACACGGTAATTTGAATCATTTGCCACACACAGAGTTGCACGGGTTGTCAGAGCCGTGGCCTTTCTCAGCATGGGGAATTGATATGATTGGAGAGATTCGACAAAATGCATCGAATGGGCATCGCTTCATAGTAGTGTAAGTAGATTATTTCTCAAAGTGGGTGGAAGCCGAGTCATTCCACAATGTTACAGCGAAATAGATGGCAAAGTTTATAGCTCGGAATCTCATTTGTCGGCATGGTATGCCTCACCATGTAGTGACAGACAACAGAGTTCAATTCCAGGGAGAAATGAAAGTAATGCTACAGAAATACGGGATAGGCCATCACAAGTCATCACCGTATAGGCCGCAGGCAAATGGGGCAGTTGAGGCAGCCAACAAGACTATAAAGACGATTTTAGCCAAGATGACAGAAAACTGCAGAGATTGGGCCGACAAACTACCATATGCTTTGTGGGGGTACAGAACATCAGTGAGAACAGCAATAGGGGCCACACCTTACTCTATAGTCTACGGAATGGAAGCAGTATTGCCAGTGGAAGTGGAAATACAATCGATGAGGGTATTAACAGAGGCAGAGTTACCGGAACAAGAATGGGCCACGCAGAGGTTTGATCAGTTAGCACTGCTGGATGAGAAGAGAATGAAGTCTTTGCATCACATGCAGTTGTATCAGAAGAGACTGGCCCGAGCATTCAACAGGAAAGTACGTCCCACTAAGATCAGAAATGGTGATCTAGTACTTAAGTAGTCGAAGCCGTCGACGACGGATCCGAGAGGAAAGTTCAGGACCAATTGGGAAGGACCATACATAGTCCAGAAAGTGATGGGAAATGGGGTAGTGAGACTGTCAGACTTGGAAGGGAACGAGTTCACTGAGTCGATCAACGTGGATAGATTGAAGCAGTATTTTGCCTGAGGAAAAGAAGACCGAGCAGTCACCGGCAGAAGACCTAACCCAACGGAATAGGAAATTCATTCATGCATTTATGCATACACATAACATATCTGCATTCTTTTTGTGTTTTGTTTTGTTTTGTATTCACAGGTTTCAACGAAGAAAAATAGAAAGCGGCAAATGCAAGCCAACCAGAAGTAGAACAATACAGTGTCAGCAGTTTTCAGGAATGAATCATAGGGTTGAGGCCCACATTAGTATTAGTTTTGGGCAAGGAACCCCAGGGTTGAGGCCCGCATCGGTATTAGTTTCGGGGATGAGTCATAGGGTTGAGGCCCACACTAGTATCAGTTTCAGGAAGGAATCCCAGGGGATAAAGCCCACATTATCAGCAGTCGAAAGGAAGAATTCCAGTGAAGTGAGTGAAAAAA
Organism: Zanthoxylum bungeanum; assembly: GCA_019454045.1. NCBI lineage: Eukaryota > Viridiplantae > Streptophyta > Magnoliopsida > Sapindales > Rutaceae > Zanthoxylum > Zanthoxylum bungeanum. The sequence goes on from SKCR01017156.1 coordinate 105,514, forward strand.
AAAGTCCTTGATAGTGAAGCATATGTCCGGTGATGAAATTGTTTACTATAGGGTGAAACCTTAGAAACGATAAGTGCGAGATGTGCTCTCATCCGGTATTCTGAATAGTTGATCTCGGCTAGACTCGCGAGCACTTGATTACGAGATCTTAGCAGTAGAATCCTGAGTAGTTGGCGAAATGACTAGTTGAAGAGATGGCGGATTAGTGAATGACCGTTTGCCAAGATGTCCATCCTGATTTACTTATGTTACGATATGTGATATTGTTGGAAACAAAGAAAAAGTCTCTGAAAAAGAAAAAGACTAGACCACCTATAACCGATAAGCGTGAAGCTACCCGTGGGCGAGTATTAGGACCATCATGAGGAGAAATGCTACCTTAAAGGGTAGGTGTGTCGAAAAAAAAAAGAAAAGAGAAAACAAAAAGAAGAAAAAGAAAGTTCAAAATGAAAAGAAAGAAAATAAAGAGACAAAAGAAAAAAAAAAAAAAAAAACCATATCACGTTGAGTACGAGGAAGTAATCATAGAGTATGATCAAGACATCTCGGTTGGTTAGACCCACTAATCCAATTTTTCGAGACAAAATCATCGAGTTGGTTTACTTAAGGATCAAGCTGCGAAAGAACCTCGGCACACACACACTAGGAGTCTAGTTCAGATCACTCATTCAGACGATCGGATTTGAGTGTATTAAGTACTTTGAAGGTTCTCTGGTTTCGACGCGAAGCATTCTTTGAGGACGAAAATATGTTTAGTTATCAGGATTATCTTATGAGAAGTAGTACTTATGAGAGCAGCAAAGAACAAAAAAATGAACTGAGACTGGGGGCGACCAGTCTACCCTTTCTCATACAGCACGGTTCGGGAACGAACCATCACATCAGCGTCAGTATCAGTTTCGGGGATGAGTCCCAGGGTCGAGGCCCACATCAGCATCAGTATCAGTTTTGGGATGCGTCCCAGGGTCGAGGCCCACATTGTCAGTGGTATTGGGATGCGTCCCAGGGTCGAGGCCCCCGTTGTAAGCAGTTTCGGGATACGTCCCAAGGTCGAGGCCCACTGCATCATCAGTTGTAGTTCCGAGATGTAACCCAGGGTCGAGGACCCCTATATCATCAGTTTTGGGATGCGTCCCAGGGTCGAGGCCCACATTGTCAGCGGTATTGGGATACGTCCTGACCGGCGTAAACACACACGTATAACGCAAGAGCACGTATCGTTCAAGTAGTATAAAAATATTGATCCCACGAGGACTTAATATCTAATCTATTAATTTTATGAGGTCAAATGATTACTAGTATCTAACAGGTTGTTTGATTGATTTGAAATGGTTACGATTCTAAATTTAAAAACAAGTAAATAAAATTGTTCGAAAGTAGGTTTTAAGAAAATTCAATATTAAAAACTATCTAGGGTTGTGATTTCTTTTAATATTATTTTAAAGATGAAGTGGTTATCTTAAAGTTGGGTAATATATTGATTTATTAACCTGGAACACTAAATTATGTAAAAGCCTCTTCCGATGGTCAATTACAAATACCTAGTATAATCCAATTGAACCATATGTCTATGTCAACCAAATTACCTAGATTCATTAAGATTAAGTTCCAATTAAGGCTACCCCCGCCCGACAGGTATATTCATATACTGTAAGGAAATCTATTAAATGGTTATCTATCCTCAAGGAAGATCGTGGGCTATTGAGTCTAAGGTCTTTTAAACTTAAAATCTCTATTTCTAGTTCATTTTAAGTTTACCTAGTCAATTTTATTAATGGCCAGTTAATAAAAAAGCATTAAGATTAAGACTCAATAAATAAATCTTTATAATACCCAAACTATAATCTAACCCCTTATAAACCGGTGATATTAAAAGTTATCACAACCCCAGATAACTAATTTAGTTACAACACATAACTAGGGCTGGTAAAAACTTGAAAATAAAAGACTTGAAGTAAAAATGTGGTAAAGTAAATACTGAAAAGTAAATTACAATAAAATAAAATGCTATGGTAAAAGGAATTACTTTTACTACTACTAATTTAGAAATCTCCCATAAAATAATATATAAACTTATGATAATATTATCAACCGACCAATCTGGCGGTATCCTGATTAAGTCAAATTAAGTCCAACCAGCCATTAAGGCGGTAATATTTGTCCATAAACCAGCCATAAAGGCGGAACCAAAATTAAATTACCAACCGACCAATCTGGCGGTATCCTTGATTAGTCAGTGTTAAACCAGATTAAAATTAATTTACCAACCGACCAATATAGCGGTATCATTTTTAAGTCAAATTTTAAATAGTGAATATATTATTTTTAAGAGAGATTAATCTAAATAGCAATAGTAAAAGAATTACCTTTCACCCTAGCTGGGGAAGTTACCTCCTAATGGTGAATAGTAAAAACTGTAAAAATAAAGAAAGTAAATTACTATTATTACAAAAAGTAATTAAAATTTAATTACAAAACTTAAATTAAAAAAAAAAACTAAAAACTAAAAGAAACTAGAGAGCGAAACTCTTTCTTTACATCAAAGAGATGAGAGAAAGTGGTGCAACTAAAACTGAAATCTCGAGCTCAATTTATAGACCCCGGTAGGCTTCCAGCGTCGCGATGCCAAGAGCTTTGGTGTCGCGACGCCAGCTTCTTTTGGCGTGGCTTGCTAAGGCTTTGACACGTGGCAATTCGGATAAGAAGATAATGCGACACGTGGCGAGGCGGCTAAGAGCTCAATTATTATGCTGACAGGCGATGACGTGGCGCTGATGTGGCAAGGTGGCTGAGATCAATTGTCGGCACCGTAGGATTGCGACATGTGTCATGCTGTGATTGACTGATGATGACTTGGCATGTTGACTCGGTTGACCTGCTGACGTGGATGATGACATGGCAAGACGCTTGGCAGAGTTGACTCGTTGACCGGATGACGTGGCGACACGTAGGATGATATGTGGCACACGTGAAAATAGTAATTGTCGGCACCGTAGGATGATGACACGTGGCACTGCGCACGTTAGCAGATCGGCTGTGAAAGTGACATATGGCACGGCGCACGTTAGCAAAGTCAAACTTCTCAAATTCTGACTCGTTGACCCGACGCACGTTAGCAGCTCTGGTGCACGTTAGGCGTCGTGACGCCAAGGGCTTTCGCGTCGCGACGCGGCCAAATTACCAAAATGCCCTTTTTGCCAATTTTCACTGTTTTGCTCCAAATCACCTCCAAAATGTCCTGAAACTTTATTTATCTACAAAACACATCAAAATATTCACAAAACTCAAGAAACTATACAAAATATTAGGTTAAATGAGTGGGAAATAGTGATAGAAATACCACTCATCACACCCCCAAACCTAACCATTTGCTAGTCCTCGAGCAAAACACAAAATAAAATAACATTTTAACTAAGCCACTTTCGTAGGGATCACGGTTGCATTTAGCATATACAACAAGCCTTTAAACCCCTAGGTGTCCTTAGTGGACGAGTTGTAGTCTCGTGAGGGTTTACAGCAATGATACCACAAACATTTTACAAAAGTAAAAATGTTGTAAAACTAATGCACACAAAAGCAAAAAGACAAGAGAAAATAGAATAAAGAAGTTAGTGACTAATCAGGTGAAACTTCTACTTCAAGTTACTAGTTGTTTTGTTTCTTTCTAAATTACTGAATAATTAAATTCTCCGATTATATTTGTCATTCTTCATATACACAGCCAATATAATATTAAACAACTTATTTTTGCCCACAACAGTCATAAGTGCAGTCGATAAGAGAGTAATATTTTTTACCCTAAAGTTTTATCAGAATTCACACCTTTTTACAGCAATGGAATACTTTTTCTCATTTTTCTGATTTTTTTCTTTGATTTTTCTCTATTTTTTTTTTTATATACAATATCTTCCATCTATGTAGCGAGTGTTGGGTCGGTGGCTCCCAAACCAGTTGGCTTTAGGGCACCAGGTGTTAAGATACCCCTACGGACTTAATTACTCAGACTTCAAATATATATATTTTTGCAGCATCTTTGATCCATGTAGCGAGCTTTGGGCCAGTGACTCCCAAACCAGTTGGTTTTAGGGCACTAGGTGTTAAAACACCCTTACAGACTTAATAACTCGGATCTCAGATTTTTTTTTTACTCCATCACTTTTTTGAGATGCTTCCTCCGATTAAACTAGAGCACTGAATATTACAAACTTTTCAATTTTAGCTCATGTCCGTATGTTTCCATGTATGTTGATAATACCTGCCAACTGAGCATATGAAGATCCATTTTAGTCAATTTGATGGAGAATTTACAAATTAAATAATTTAAAAGAAAATAAAATAAAAAATTAACTTGTTTCGAAATAGGTTTGAGATATGTCTCAGGAGTGAAAACTCATTACTCAGCCATCTCTTACCAAATTCACCTTTTTAGTCAAAATAAAAACACAGAAACACAAAATATTTTTGTAATTTTTGAAAATTTTTCAAATTTTTTTGTATTTTTCGTAAAATTTTGGACTAAAAATAAAAACAACACAAACTAAAACCAAGGTACTGATCAACTAATTCCCTCCCCCAAACCTAAATGAGACATTGTCCCCAATGTCGTAAACAGTAAAAGGAGAGTTAAGAAGGTCGTACCTGGTTAGCTGAAAATCGACAGGAATTAAAGGTTAAGATCCAGATTAACACGACGCCTCTTACCACGATTGTCCTCAGACCAATTTATCTTTGAAAGGATAGGGTCAACTCGTGGTTCATAGGCTATGAGTTGGTCTATTAGATCCAGAGCAGTTCTGGCAGTAAAGAGAGTTCTTTTAAAGGTTTTGACACGAACCCATTTCTCCGAGCATCATCAAGAAACAGACAAAGAAAATCATAAAATCCATCAACGTTGAGCAGTCCAATTGGTTTATGGTGTATGTTTAGGTTCGCCCAAGATAGCACAATAAAAATTTCCTCCAATGTACCCAAGCCACCTGGCAAAGCAAAATAAAAGCATCAACACGGTTAATCATTTCTACCAATCATTCAGACATACCTGGCATGATTAGTTCCTCTCCGTTTGATGGTTCAATAAGATTTGCCTCTGCCAAGGGTTTTGGAATGATTCCCAAAACTTGACTGCCTTCTTCCTGTACTGCCTTTGAAACGATCCCCATAAGTCCAAGATTTCCTCCGCCATATATTAAGTGCATATTCCTTGCAGCTAAGACTCGACCCAATTCATGTGCTACTTCTACGTATTGTGGTTTAGTCCAACACTACTACCGCAAAACACACAGATGTTTTCAACTCGTCTTCTTGAAGTGGCTTCCATGTTTTACTCTGGATGTCTTCAAAAGTGCAATGATGAGTTGAATTTATAACACCTGAAAAGGGTGAGTAAAATAATAGCACTAGTACCTGCCAAATGACAATTATTAGTTAAACAAATCGTGATAGTCAAAAGGTCTGGATCATGTCGGAGAAAAATAAAAACAACAAAACAAATCACAATGATTAGGAAAAGACAAAGAGATATAATATGTACAAGAATTACAGTTGATTGACGTCTATGCGTCAGGGACAAGCTTCCCATCCAATTTCTTATAAATTGGCAAACAGGGTCTTTTTGAGTCAGATTCTAAGACTTAACAGTTGTCTTTCTTTTTGAAATTGTGTATGTAATTTGCGAAAGGCTATGTGAACATATCCACTGGGATGCGTCTCAAGAGTCGAAGATATATCATCTAAAGACTCCTTACTCAAGCCATCCCTAATGAATTTAATTTTGTCTTCGCGATTATCAGACACCATTCCTAAAGAACGACAACGAGTATTGCAATTCCAACGTGCACATTTATAACAAACACCCATTTGCTTAGCTCTACGTTTCTTTGCATAGGTGCTTCTTCCAAAACCAGGCAGATTTTTAAAAAGAGTCAGAAGACTCACCTGCCAATCGGACTCGTGCTTCAATTACCCAACGAATGTCATTAGGAACACCGTGAATTGTCAGTAACCTCATCCGTTCCAAGCGAGCTTTGTAGACTTTCATCAGAGATTTTTGAGGGAGAGAAGAAATTGCTTGTGAAGATTTGCGAGAGCTTCTTCCATCTTGAAATGTCTTAATCTGCAAAAACTAAACACACAAAATTAAATCACACCAAATCACAATATATACAAAATTGCATGGGTTGCCTCCCTGCGAGCGCTAAGTTTAAGTCGTCAGCTAGACGTGACTGCCTGAACGTTATGCTGGATCTGAAAGTGTGACACTTTCTTTTTGTCGCTCAAATGATTCTCCCCAGTAGTGCTTGACACGCTGACTATTAACTTTGAATGTGTTGTTGGTGTTAGGATCCAGTAACTCAACAGCTCCATAAGGTAAAACCTGAGTGATCACAAATGGACCTGACCACCTAGATTTCAATTTTCCAGGGAAAAGTTTCAACCTTGAGTTGTAAAGCAACACCTGTTGCCTTGGTTCCAACTGTCTGTGCACTATTTTTCGGTCATGCCATTTCTTTGTCTTTTCTTTGTATAATCTGGCATTCTCATAAGCCTGTAGGCGAAATTCCTCCAATTCGTTAAGTTGGTGAAGTCTTTTCTCTCCTGCAGCTTGTGAATCAAAATTCAACTTCTTCAGTGCCCAGTACGCCTTGTGCTCAAGCTCAACTGGTAGATGGCACTCTTTCCCAAACACCAATCGATATAGGGACATACCAATGGGTGTCTTGAAAGCTATCTGGTAGGCCCATAATGCATCATCTAGTTTTGTTGACCAGTCCCTCCTTGTTGATCCAACGGTTCTTTCTAGGATTCTTTTGATTTCCCTGTTTGAAACCTCAACGTGTCCATTTGACTGGGGATGGTAAGCTGTGGCAACCTTGTGAGTAACTCCGTATTTGGATAGGAGTGCATCAAAGTATCTGTTGCAGAAATGAGAGCCACCATCGCTGATGATTGCCCGAGGTGTTCCAACCGAGTGAAAATATTCTTTTTCAGGAATTTGATCACCACTTTTGAATCATTGGATGGCAGTGCAATTGCTTCGACCCATTTGGAAACGTAGTCTACAGCAACCAGGATGTACAAGTTTCCGAATGATGGAACAAAGGGTCCCATGAAATCAATACCCCATACATCGAATATTTCCACTTCTAGAATGTTTTGCAACGGTCATTCGTTTCTCCTGGAAATATTCCCCATTCTCTGGCACCTGTCACATTGAAAAGCAAAAAGATAAGCATCTTTAAAAGAGTGGGCCAGAACAAACCTGATTGTAGGACTTTGGCTGCAGTTTTGTTTTTCCGCTGAAGTGTCCGCCATATGGTGATGAATGACAGTGCTGCAAAACACTGTTGATTTCCTCTTGTGGAACACACCGTCTCAATAATTGATCAGCACAGTGTTTGAACAGGTACGGTTCATCCCAGACATAGTGCTTGACTTCTTTGAAGAACTTCTTCCGTTGCTGAGTTGTCCATTCCAACGGCCATTTTCCTGACACAATGTAGTTGACATAGTCAGCATACCAAGGGACTTCCTGTTGTTTCATGGCAAACAGCTGTTCATCTTGAAAATTTTCTTTGATTGACAGATCTTTGTCAGCTGTTTCTCCATTCTCGAGCCTCGATAGATGATCTGCCACCTAATTCTCTGTTCCTTTCCTATCTCTGATCTCCACGTCAAATTCTTGCAGAAGAAGTATCCAACGGATCAATCTGGGTTTGGCATCTTTCTTCGTGATCAGATATTTGATTGCTGAATGATGTGTAGACCACCACTTTGGGACCCAACAGATAAGAGCGGAATTTGTCAAAAGCGTACACAACTGCGAGCAACTCCTTTTCGGTGGTTGTGTAGTTGAGTTGAGCTTCATTCAGAGTTCTGCTGGAATAAATGGAAAATCTTTGCTTTACGTTGTCCCAAAACTGCACCTACAGCAAAATCACTAGCATCGCACATCACTTCAAATGGAAGGGTCCAGTCTGGTGCTACAATGATGGGGGCAGAGACCAGCTTCTGTTTTAAGATCTCAAAAGCTTCCTGGCATTCTTTGGTGAAGTTGAAAGGCACATCTTTCTCCAGAAGATTGCACAGAGGTTTTGCAATTTTGGAAAAGTCTTTGATAAATCTCCTGTAAAAACCTGCATGTCCAAGAAAACTTCGAATACCTTTTACTGATGTTGGTGGAGGTAGTTTTTCAATTGTCTCTATTTTTGCTTTGTCTACCTCAATCCCCTTTTGTGAGATCCGATGTCCAAGAACAATGCCTTCCTGCACCATGAAGTGGCATTTCTCCCAGTTGAGTACCAGGTTTGTATCTTCGCACCTTTGTAACACATGTTCCAAATTTTGCAAACAATGGTCAAAAGAATCTCCAAACACAGAAAAGTCATCCATAAAAACCTCCATACTCTGCTCCAGCATGTCTGAGAAGATGGCCATCATGCAACGCTGGAATGTGGCAGGGGCATTACATAATCCAAATGGCATTCTGCGGAAAGCAAAAGTACCATAGGGACATGTAAATGTGGTTTTCTCCTGATCTTCTGGGGCGATGGCAATCTGATTGTACCCTGAATATCCGTCCAGAAAGTAATAGAACTCATGTCCTGCCAGTCTGTCTAATATCTGGTCAATAAATGGTAGCGAAAAATGGTATTTTCTCATGGCTTTGTTCAGTTTCCTATAGTCCATGCATACTCTCCATCCAGTCACTGTTCTTGTTGGGATTAGCTCATTCTTTTCATTGGTAATCACAGTAATTCCTCCTTTCTTTGGTACACACTACATAGGACTCACCCAACTGTTGTCTGAGATGGGGTAAATGATGCCAGCATCTAACCATTTGATGATTTCTTTCTTTACGACTTCCTTCATGATTGGATTGAGTCTCCGTTGATGTTCCACTGTGGGTTTGTACTCATCGTTCATCAGGATCTTGTGCATGCAAAATGATGGACTAATGCCTCGAATGTCTGCTATAGTCCAGCCAATGGCTTTCTTGTGCTCTCGTAACACTCTCAGCAACTTTCTTCCTGCTCCAATGTTAGTGAAGAAGAAAATAACAGGTAATTCAGAAGAGTTTCCAAGAAATGCATACCTGAGATGACTCGGAAGTAACTTCAGCTCCAACTGTGGTGGTTCTTCAATCGAGGCTTGATTCGATCTTTCTTTGGTAGTTCCAAACTTTCAACTGGTGGTGTTGCTTTGAATCGGAATGGTTTGTCAAGGTAGTTGATACATTCCAGGATTTCAGCATCTAGCTCGCTGTCAGTCATGTTAGTGATGCAAGCTTCAAGTGTATCTGTGGAGTTGGCTCAGTATTTTGAACGATATTATCAACAACATCAACTCTGAAGCATTCTTCTTCCTTTTCATCGCTCGGGAATTTCATGGCTTTGAAAACATTAAAGGTCACTTCTTGGTCCTGCACTTTCATGGTCAGTTCTCCTTTTTGCACATCAATCACAGTTTTACCTGTAGCCAAGAATGGTCTCCCAAGAATGATAGGTATTTCTTTGTCTTCTTCCATGTCAAGGATGATGAAATCTGCTGGGAGAATTAGTTTGTCTACTTTGACCAGCACATCTTCAACAACACTCTTGGAAATGCGAGTGTTCGGTCAGCAAGTTGCAATGAAACTGAGGTAGGCATTGCTTCTCCAATCTGCAGTTTCCTGTAAATAGAAAAAGGCATCAAGTTAACACTGGCTCCTAAATCACATAAAGCCTTACCGATATAATGTTCTCCAATGGTGCATGGAACTGTGAAACTGCCAGGATCTTTCAACTTTGGGGAAGTTTCCTCTGAATAATGGCGCTGCATTCTTCCGTTAATGCTACTGTTTCGTAGTCTCCCAATCTCCGTTTTCGTGAAAGAATGTCTTTCATGAATTTGACATAACTGGGCATTTCTTCCAAGGCTTCTGCAAATGGGATGTTGATGTGAAGCTTTTTGAACACCTCCAGGAATCGAGCAAACTGCTTGTCCAATTTGTTTTTCTGAAGACGCTGAGGAAAATGTGGAGGTGGAATGATTCTTTCTGGTTCTTTTTCCTTTGCTTTTTTTTCCTCCATCTGTTGCTCTGCTTCTTTTGGAACATCTTCAATGGTTGCCTTGATTCCAACATCTTTGTTGATTTCAGTACCACTTTTCAAGGTGATGGCTTGACATTGCTCCTTCCCTCGGTTCCTTGGATTTGGTTCTGTATTGCTGGGAAGATTTCCTGGTGGTCTGTAACTCTGAGCATTGGCCAGTTGTCCGATTTGATTCTCCAGTGCTTTGATAGAAGCAGATTGGCTTTGAAATATAGCATCATATGCTGCTTGTTGCTTTTTGAACATCTCTGCAATCCATTCTTTCATTTCTGGTTCTTTTTCAAATTCCTGGCTTTTGTTCTGTTGCTGGAATCCAGGTGGTGGATAGTTCTTTTGCCCTGAATTGTTGCTCCATGAAAAATTAGGATGATTCCTCCACCCTGGGTTGTAAGTGTTGGAATATGGATTGTTCCCCTGTCTGTTGAAATTGTTGACATAATTCACCGTCTCTTCAAGTTGGTTTAGTTCTGGTGCTCCTCCATATGGTGAACTTGTGGATCCAGTGGTAAGAGTCTCCATGAATTTGCATATCTGATCTAGCTTGGCACTGACTGCTGTATTGGCTCCACTTTCATAAATTCCTGCAATTCTTTGGATCATGCTCCTTTCTGTTGGCCACAAGGAATTGTTGTTGGCCATTTCTTCGATTAGTTCCCAGGCTTGATCTTCTCCTTTCGCCATTAAAGCTCCTCCAGCAGCAGCATCGATTGTGGTTCTCATTATTCCAGAAAGTCCATTATAGAATGTTTGGACTTGAAGCCATTTTGGAATCTCATGGTGAGGACATTTCCGGAGCAAATCTTTGTACCTTTCCCAAGCTTCGTAGAGAGTTTCTGAGTCTTGTTGTACAAAGGATGTGATGTCATTCCTCAGCTTTCCGGTTCTGGCTGGTGGAAAGTACTTTGCAAGAAATTTGGTGGCTAAAGTGTTCCAAGTTGTGATGGAACCTGCTGGTAGTGAATGTAGCCAAGCTTTAGCTCTGTCCTTCAAGGAGTATGGGAAAACACGCAATCTCATTGCTTCTTCAGCTTCTCGGTTGTAATTGAAAGTGCCGCAAACTTCCAGGAAGTTGCTGATGTGGGCATTAGGATCTTCAGTTGCATTCCCCCCAAACTGAACTGACTGCTGAATCATCTGAATGCATGTTTTGATGTCACCTGCATTTGCTGGTAATGGAGGAAGTACAATGCAAGAAATGAGTCTGTCAACCACCGGAATGGTTCTGTCTCGAATGGGAATTGGTGGTGCAACTTCCAAAGGTTCAGGTTCCATGTTGACTAAAGCTTCTTGGCCTTCTCGCCTTTCCCTTCTCAACTGTCTGATGGTTCTTTCAATTTCCGGGTCAAGCGGTCGAAGTTCAAAACTTCTGGTTCGTCTCATGAAGCTTCTAAGAACCTGAAACACAAGAAACCAAAAATAATAAGTAAAAAGAAATTAGATACAAGTAAAAGTATCTAACCCCTAAACTAATAGTAAAAGATAAATAAGTCCCCGGCAACGGCGCCAAAAACTTGACCGGCGTAAACACACACGTATAACGCAAGCGCACGTATCGTTCAAGTAGTATAAAAATATCGATCCCACGAGGACTTAATATCTAATCTATTAATTTTATGAGGTCAAATGATTACTAGTATCTAACAGGTTGTTTGATTGATTTGAAATGGTGACGATTCTAAATTTAAAAACAAGTAAATAAAATTGTTCGAAAGTAAGTTTTAAGAAAATTCAATATTAAAAACTATCTAGGGTTGTGATTTCTTTTAATATCATTTTAAAGATGAAGTGGTTATCTTAAAGTTGGGTAATATATTGATTTATTAACCTGGAACACTAAATTATGTAAAAGCCTCTTCCGATGGTCAATTACAAATACCTAGTATAATCCAATTGAACCATATGTCTATGTCAACCAAATTACCTAGATTCATTAAGATTAAGTTCCAATTAAGGCTACCCCCGCCCGACAGGTATATTCCTATCCTGTAAGGAAATCTATTAAAGGGTTATCTATCCTCAAGGAAGATCGTGGGCTATTGAGTCTAAGGTCTTTTAAACTTAAAATCCCTATTTCTAGTTCATTTAAGTTTACCTAGTCAATTTTATTAATGGCCAGTTAATATAAAAAGCAATAAGATTAAGACTCAATAAATAAATCTTTATAATACCCAAACTATAATCTAACCCCTTATAAACCGGTGATATTAAAAGTCATCACAACCCAGATAACTAATTTAGTTACAACACATAACTAGGGCTGGTAAAAACTTGAAAATAAAAGACTTGAAGTAAAAATGCGGTAAAGTAAATACTGAAAAGTAAATTACAATAAAATAAAATGCTAAGGTAAAAGGAATTAATTTACTACTACTAATTTAGATATCTCCCATAAAATAATATATAAACTTGTGATAATATTACCAACCGACCAATCTGGCGGTATCCTGATTAAGTCAAATTAAGTCCAACCAGCCATTAAGGCGGTAATATTTGTCCATAAACCAGCCATAAGGCGGAACCAAAATTAAATTACCAACCGACCAATCTGGCGGTATCCTTGATTAGTCAGGTTTAAACCAGATTAAAATTAAATTACCAACCGACCAATATAGCGGTATCATTTTTAAGTCAAATTTTAAATAGTGAATATATTATTTTTAAGGGAGATTAATCTAAATAGCAATAGTAAAAGAATTACCTTTCACCCTAGCTGGGGAAGTTACCTCCTCATGGTGAATAGTAAAAACTGTAAAATAAAGAAAGTAAATTACTATTATTACAAAAAGTAATTAAAATTTAATTACAAAACTTAAATTAAAAAAAAAACTAAAAACTAAAAGAAACTAGAGAAAGAAACTACTTTTTTACATCAAAGAGATGAGAGAGAGTGGTGCATCTAAAACTGAAATCTCGAGCTCAATTTATAGACCCTGGTAGGCTTCCAGCGTCGCGACGCCAAGAGCTTTGGCGTCGCGACGCCAGCTTCTTTTGGCGTGGCTTGCTAAGGCTTTGACACGTGGCAATTCGGATAAGAAGATAAGGCGACACGTGGCGAGGCGGCTAAGAGCTCAATTATTATGCTGACGTGGCGATGACGTGGCGATGACGTGGCAAGGTGGCTGAGATCAATTGTCGGCACCGTAGGATTGCGACACATGTCACGCTGTGATTGGCTGATGATGACGTGGCATGTTGACTCGGTTGACCTACTGACGTGGCAAGACGCTTGGAAGAGTTGACTAGTTGACCGGATGACATGGCGACATGTAGGATGACACGTGCCACACGTGGAAATAGTAATTGTCGGCACCGTAGGATGATGACACGTGGCACTGCGCACGTTAGCAGATCGGCTGTGATGGTGACACGTGGCACGGCGCACGTTAGCAAAGTCAAACTTCTCAAATTCTGACCCGTTGACCTGGCGCACGTTAGCAGTTCTGGGGCACGTTAGGCGGCACGTTTGCCAATTTTCAGTATTTGCCCAATCACCTCCAGAATGTCCTGAAACTTTATATATATCTACAAAATAACACAAACACATCAAAATATTCACAAAACTCAAGAAACTATACAAAATATTAGGTTAAATGAGTGGGAAATAGTGATAGAAATACCACTCATCATGTCCTAGTGTCGAGGGCCCCGTTGTCAGCAGTTCCGGGATACGTCCCAGGGTCGAGGCCTACTACATCATCAGTTGTAGTTCCGGGATGCGTCCTAGGGTCGAGGCCACTACATCATCAATTTTGGGATGCGTCCCAGGGTCGAGGCCCATATTGTCAGCGGTATTTGGATGCGTCCCAGGGTTGAGGCCCCCGTTGTCAGTTGCAGTTATTGGGATGCGTCCCAGTGTCGAGGCCCACTGCATCATCAACTCAGCTTGAAGCAGCATACAAGTCAGGTGGCAGCTGGCGAGCCAAGTAAGTAAAAATGCATTGCATAACTTTGATAGGATTGTCATTGTCACACAATGCACAAGTCCCATCAAAGTGGGGGCGACTGTAGGCACTGCATTTATGCATATAAGTCCCGATGATGAGTCTCCTACGGAGGCACTCCTCTTTAAGTTTTGGAAGCCGCGGGAAACGAACGTCGGAAGGGAAAAGTCAGAAATTGATATCTTGTTGGACTAAATTCGTTTGCTTAGCTGTGGGTTCGCTCGTTGGACCTCTATTTTAAAATTCATCCTCAGCCCAGACCCCCGCAAGCCACACACCAAGCCCACACACCACCAAGCCACACACCAAGCCCAACAAAAAGAACCAAACCCACGCCCAAAAGACCTAATTCACGCCCATCACCTTTCCAAAATAACCAATTCACACATTAAACACATGCTAAAATCAAAATAAATCACCTTCCCAAATTAAAAGATTCAAATCAAATCTCATCAATCACCTTCCTAACTTAACAAATATCATGCCTAAACAACACAAATTAAATATATTGACTTCCTAAATTGAACTAATTTTGTCCCCCAATCAATCTTAGGCTTTCCTTGCATGACACCAAATCATATCCTCCATTAAATGCCAAATCCCTTCCTTGTCAAGCAAGATTTAACCCTAGCCCTTTGCCAATAAAAGGAACCCAATTCCAACCCTTGAGACCCCCTAGCTGATTCATAGAAGAAAAACCTCTCTCCAACTCTCACATTCACGCATACCAAACAAAAAAGAAAAGAATTTTCTCTCCTCCTCCACCCTTGCTTTACCGAAAATCACAGCCTTAAACACCATCCACCCACACAACAAACCATCTAAAACAGTAACTAAAAAGTCACACTTTAGATCCCCAAAACTGTAACCAAAAATATGCATTTTAAGCATTCAAAAACATCTAAAACAGTAGCCAGAACACCCAAAATAGTAACTAAAATACAGCAGTTAAAACGTGACAAACAGTGACCAATACAGCAGCGAAACTGAGCAAAAACAGTAGCTTGAGCAGCGAAACAGCGAGGAAAAATGCGAACCAGTGAACCGGAGGAGTTACGGAATGTTAGCCCTTCCGAAGATCGTGTACCGTACATCCGAGAGGTGATTTAAAAGGTTAGACCTGAGGGCACTTTTCCTATTTATTGTCATTCGTTTATTATTGTTTTATTCACATGAGAGTCGTTTGTGGATGCATGTTGTGGCTTTGAATAAAATGGAAAATGTGTCGCCTCTTGTGGTATATAGGATGGAAACCCGGACATAAATTTCATAGCCGATTCCGAATGGACGGTAGTATGATCTGTACTCAGGATACAACTCCACGTACCACTTGAATTAACGGCGAATATTTCATTTTATGTTGTTGTGATTTGTTATTCGCTAGTTGATTTCCGCATGTTATTTGTTTATATAATGATGAGATAAAGCGCATGGGCTTAGTAAGTGCGATTAAAGGTCCTCTATTTTGAGAGGTTAAAATCCTTTACCATGATGCTTTGCCGCGCCGGATAATGTATATTCGATTGGATGCGAGATATGTTCAATCGGATACACAAAGTCCGATATCATTGTCTTTACTTTTTATATATGTTTTGTGTTGTTTGCGCATGGGCTTAGTAAGTGCGATTAAAGGTCCTCTATTTTGAGAGGTTAAAATCCTTTACCACGATGCTTTGCCGTGCCGGATGATGTATAGTCGGTTGAATGTGAGATATGTTCAATCGGGTATACGAAGTCCGATATTGTTGTCTTTATTTTTATATGCATTATGATGTGATGCGCATGGGCTTAGTAAGTGCGATTAAAGGTCCTCTATTTTCAGAGGTTAAAATCATTTACCACGATGCTTTGTCGCGTCGGATGATGTATAGTCGGTTGAATGTGAGATATGTTCAATCGAGTATACGAAGTCCGATATTGTTGTCTTTATTTTTATATGCATTATGATGTGATGTGCATTGGCTTAGTAAGTTGGATTAAAGGTCCTCTATTTTGAGAGGTTAAAGAACCTTTACCACGATACTTCAATGCGCCTTTTATTTCGTTATTTGCTTTTCTCTGTATGTCATCTTCTTGCATAATCATGCATCATAATGCAATGCGCATGGGCTCATCGAGTTGGATTAAAGGTCCTCCATCTTGAGGGATAAAAAGCCTAAGGGCAACCTTTGCCACAACGATTTACCGCGCCTTTTAGCCCGTTTTTATTGATTAGGTGTCATCTATTCATCCGTTCACGTATGTGTCATATTGTTTACTGTATTTTGGGGGTCACTACTGTAACCCCGTTCGAACGTGTTTTAGAACGCCACACGAACGCATGTTTTCTGTCTCAGTTTGTTCGAACGCGCATGCATTTTGTCTTATCATGCAGCAGGTCTCATTTCTGTTCGAACGCATTTCCGAATGCCATACGAACGTGAGCATTCTGTTTCATTTCCGTTCGAACGCGTTTATGAACGCTACTCGAATGCGAACCTTCTGTTTACCGTTCGAACGCATTTTCGAACGCTACACGAACGCGCATACACTGAACTGAGTCGTCTTCATCATATTATATGCATAATTCCCCCTATTGGTTATCCCTTTGTATTACGAACCTGATTGCTTCTCTTTAATATGCATGCTTGTATGATTATTGGATGTTTGCGCTTCCATGGTTATCAATGCAATGTGTTTGTGAAATTATGTGTTTGCCATTATTCTGATTCAATTTTATGCATGCTTGTATGATCATTATTTGCTTACGTTTCCGTATCCATGAATATAATGTGCTTATGAATTTGCATGCTTGCCGTATTTCAATTTACTTTCATGCATGCAAATTCGGACATAGATTATATGCCATTAGGTTGTATGCAAATATGAAAATGTGTTACATGTGAACTTGGATGAACTTTTGATGTATGCATGCGAACTTAGGAGTAAAATTATCCTTGGAAATATGTTGCTTAGGCTTAGTTGAATTATTGCACAAATCATTTTATTTCAAGTGACATAAGTAAGGGACCATTCCGAACCCAATGGTTTGAGGTCTTCCCTGGCGAGGGGTGAGTGCGGCCTTAAATCTTTGTCCTGGTTCACACCGGGTGGCGACTCCATTATTCTCCGGTTTAGTCCCCCGCGGCTACTCCGTACTCCCAACTAGGCCGCGAGCCTAGAACAGCATGCGTCGTCCAGTTTATGTGTCCCATATAAACTCAATGAACCATAGAAGTCGAGGTCATTGCATACATATAATCCCTTCGTCACAGGTATCCGGATTATTCCAGATATATAAATATAAACATCAAATCTCTATAGATATAATCACATCGACGTTTCTATTATAAACCTCTTAATAACACTTAGAACTCACTTCTACAGTGTACCACGGGCCCATGGAATTAATGGATTGCTAATTCCATACTAAATACCTATGCTCTGTACACAGAGTTGACGGATTCTATCTTGACACACAGGATATCCTGAGGATCAGTCCACACCCCTTGGACAGGCGGAGGTCTGACATAAATAGGTCGGTGACGTGACTGCCATCAAAGTGTGGAGGATATCTCATATATCCACAGTGGTATCTCAAGTAAAAGAATCATTATGCTACTCAACCCGAAAATATTCTTATTGACGTTGGTGTAGCATCTATTAAGAATCTTCAGTGAGTCGTTCAGTGTTTATCCGATATAAACACCTACATGTCTATAAGAGTCTCAAAGATTCATGGTTCATTGAGAATCTACAATTGGAATCCATCATTCCAATATACGACATGTAACAGTATCAATGGGTTTACTTACTGACCAAGTAATGTAAACTTTGACCAGGAACTGTTAAAGAAATGATATTGTTATGATATAACTCAATGTCTGTTGCAACGTTTTTACAACTGTATCATAACTAATCATTCTAAGGTCAATTATGTCTTTACCATATATAAAGAGTTGTTATATAATAGAAATTATTTATTTTATTCATAATAAATGTTTGCATAAATATTTATAGGGAAATACATAAGAAAATTGGTGCTCCGAGCACCAATCCGAACAAATTCTCCCAATTGCTCTAGTTCGAATATCGATTGTATCTCATACCCATCGACTCCACATATTTATAAAATAATTTCGGAGGAATGGCCTAGATAAGCGGGTCTGCTATATTATCTTCACTCGGGACCTTGCACACGACAATATCCCCTCACGACCTAATATCTCGAATGATGTGGTACTTCTGTTCCACAAGCTTCGACTTTTGATGCGCCCTCGGTTCATTTCCTTACGTAATGGCTCCATTATTATCACAATATAACAGAATCAGATTCTCGATACTTAGGACTACTCCCAACTCTGTGATAATATTCTTAACCCAAACAGCTTCTTTTGCAGCTTCAGAAGCTGCAATATATTCCACCTTTGTGGTGGAATCAGTTGTGGACCCATGTTTGGAATTTTTCCAAGAAACTACATCTCCGTTAAGGGTAAACACGAGTCCTGATACAAACTTTTTGTCATCATGATCCGATTGGAAATTCGAATTCATATACCCATTAACCTGTAGTTCATTTCCTCCATAAATCAGAAACTAGAGCACCGAGGCGGGGCTAATAAGTTCTTAAGGACAGAGATAACTCGACTTTGACATCAATTTGATCATTATTTCTATATTTTCCAGATTTCCTTGTATTCAATTTTTGTGTTCTGTTTTGGAGTAATTTAGATAAATATACATGTTAATTTCATTTAATTAACAAAATCAAAACCCCCTTTCAACCCCTTCATTCGGCCAACATGGACTCATAAGCAAAATTTGACAACCCATCATGCTGATTGCAAATCTCATACTAATTCATCATCCAAGGCATACATACACATCTAGACTTAATGGAATCATAGAAAACATAACACCTCTAACCCAAAGTTCCAAGATTCGAAATGGGCATTCATGAGGCAAGCTTTAAAATCTCAAATTAATTAAAAGAAAAACAACAAAGAAACTTACTGTTGGTAAATATGTGTCATTAACCGATTTTAACATTTAAATGAATCTTAAGCATTTGAAAACATAACACAACAATGGATACAAGGAAAACCTGGAAAATGTAGAAGATGATGATTAAACTGAAATCCAAGTCGAGTTGCCTCTGTCCTTAAGAACTTATTAGCCCCATCTCGGGGCTCTACTGATGGTTTTGTGGCTAACGATCTCCCACGATCACTTGGATGCTTCTTGTAGAAGTTGCACTCCTTTCACAAGAACTTGAACAAGGACAAATAGTGGAAACTCTCTTGACTTTAAATGACTCTCTTAGACTATGGAAGACTTGTATGTTTTTTCTATATCTTAAGAATGAACCCAAGGCTCCTTTATATAGCCATGGAAGGGTGCATTTGAGGGCACCCTTTGGTTTAGGGTGTAACCCTCCCAAGGGTTATACCTCTTCCCTTATGCCCTTTGAGGCCTAGAGTCTCATCCTTTCAATTTAGAGGACATGTCCCTACATGTTTGTGCCTTTCCCATAAGGCACAACCCAAATGATATGACCCTCCTACACTCATACTATATATTTAGAGAATTTACAACAATCCCACACAATTCTCTAAATATTAATGCAGACACTTAAGAGAGTTTTGGTGAAATGAAGCTGCATCGAAAGAGGTAGCTTTCGCCTTGAATCTTTTCTAGTAATTGACAAACTGATTTAAGTTGGCAAACCAGTGACCCATAGTCTTGAACTGTTCCATTGTTGGTGTAAACCAAGACAATTGCCAACACACAGCTTTACTTCGACAATTTCCCGTTCTACGGTTGTGTTCATTTCGGCCATGAACATTGGTTCTAGATTCATCAAGTACTTTAGGGAATTCAGAATTTAAACTACCATGGAAGCGGCCTCACTTTTTACTTGAAATAGGTGATCTACTATAAAGAGGTAACTTGCTGTAACCCTCATTATGACTCTTCTCCTAATATAGTGATCATTAAAAGTATTAGCTTATCCTAACCTTTACATAAAACACTCTGCGTAATTACAGGAATGGGAAAAAGTATAAAACTCTACAGTGCTTGTCTTGAACTGCATAAAGTTTCAGTTTTCCCTTTTGAACCTAGATCTTAGGATCTCCAGTCAGGTAGGTTAGGTTTCCACAGTGACAATTCTTAATTTATAGGCTTCAAGCCCATTCCCCTTGATGATTTCTCAACTTGCTCTCTAGGTAAACCTTTAGTAAGTGGATCCACTAGGTTTTTTTTTTTATTTGACATAATCTATCGAAGTTATGCCAATTGAGAGCAGTTGTCGTATGGTATTATATATGTGACATATGTGTCGAGACTTACCATTATACATTATATTTTGGGCTCTCCCAATAGCTGATTAACTATCACAATGTATGTTTATCGTTGGCACTAGTTTGGGCCAATTTGAAATATTCTCTGGGAAATTTCGAAGCCATTCCGTTTCTTCCACTATTTTGTCTAATGCTATGAACTCTAATTCCATAGTAGACATGGCAATACATGTTTGCCTCGAGGATTTCCATGACACGGCTGTACCACCAAGTGTGAAAACAAATCCACTAGTAGATTTGGAATCTACTGTATCAAATATCCAGTTAGCATCGCTGTATCCCTCTAGAATAACATGATATCTCGTATAATGCAGACCATATTTTGAAGTTTCTCTCAGATACCTCAAAACTCTTACTATGGTTTTTCAGTGATTATATCTCGGATTGCTCGTATATCTGCTAAACATGTTTACAGCTTAAGCGATATCAGTTTTGAAACATAAGTCACAAAACACAAAAATATCTCATCTCTCCTCTCCAAATTGCCGAACACACATCCCTTTGGAAGGGAAAATTTTCTTTCAAATTTTGTTCAAGCTAGCACTTAAAGGGGTCAAAGAAAGGTGATAGGGAAACTCACCCAAGATTTTAGAACTCAACAAAGGGCTTGGAGCTCCTACATCCAAAGAAAGATTTGATTTTTCAAAGCCGATCAATGTAAGTTTTTTCCGCAAACTTATCTTGTTTTATTCACACAAATCAATGTTTAGAGATCATTGGCATGTCTAGGACACTAACAATGGTATCAGATCCAATCTAAGCATGATTTGAATTCTAGGGTTCATGACTTTAATTTGGGTATTTTTGCTTGGAGCATGATATTTCCAAATTGGTTTTTTGGCTATTATTAGATGATGATAACTAAGGGTTGTGCATCATTGGATTTGAGAAAAATTGATTAGATTAATTTTCCCCAAAAATCCTCACTTGGCTGAATGTAACCCTAGGTGTGCTCATGATGATTTTTTGAATTTGACAATTGGATGTGTTAAATGGTATGAAATTGAATGTTAATTGTTGATTTAATTGTATTGAAATCAAAATTGGATGTTAATTTCATGTGTTTGCCGTGAGTTTGAGCATGTTGTTGGATGAATTGATTTTGCCTCAATTTTGTGTTGGACATGAATTTGAAAATTAAACATGATTAATTAGATTAATTGATGTTTTGGAAATATTAGATTAATTGATTAATTGTGCCTATTACACTTTAATTGGATTAATATGTAATTTGGAATATTATGTTAATTTAATTTGCTGTATTTGGGCTAATGGGCTTGGTTGGGCCAAGTATGGTTTTGGACAATTGGGTTAGATCCAATTAGGCCTAAAACCATTTCCATAAAATATGACTTTTGGGCCTTTAATAATTTAATTGGGCCTAATGGGCCTAAATTGATTTTTGGGAAAGGGTGATTCCTAATTGGGCCTTGGCATTTTGGGTTTGATCCATATTGGCCAAAGCCCATGCCTAAAGAATTAATTAAAATCCCATTAGACTTTAATTAAATTGGCATTGGATGCTAATTGGGCCTTTGAGACCCAATTGGATTGGATTTGGAATCCAAGTCTAAAAGACACCAAAATAAGTATAATTATTTAATTTGGAATTAAATATGAATTAGTATTGGATACAATTTAAATTGGATTTAAAATTGTAGTTCGATATAATTCAAGAATATGTACTTTGAGTATTTATTCTTAAACGAGTTGGACTCGCGCAAATCAAATCGTTGTATGAATATTGGATGGTCATTAATCAAAGATTAATTAATTGGATTATATTGATTGACAGCATGCTTTGTGTGAATACTTGGATGTATTTGTATGAATAATGTATATCAGATGGATATTAGTTGGGTGAGGGCAATTTTGGAAATTGTTGTAAGTATGGTACTTATTTAAATTGGATCTGTTGTCCAGCCTTTCACCTCCTTATCTCTTTGTATTTCTCTTCTCACCAATTCCCCTCAATGTAAATGAGGTTTCTCTAATGTATTGTGTAATTGGGTAGAAGTATGTAAAATGCTAGCGGGAGAGAGGAAATAGAGAGTGATTTGTTCTAGGAACATATTGTATTATATATCCATCCGCATATCGTTATTAATTTTATCGCGCCTTATTATGCTTTTAGAATGCATGTTTTGTTGGACAGTTATGACCCACAGCGTCAATGTTTATAAAAGACATTATGTTTTGTACAAAATTAACTATGTTGTAATGAAATTGCCTTTTACCTTTTTGTAATTTATTTACTTTGATATTTGAATGGTAAAAGTCCTTATGATTAATTCCGGATTGAGATGATATGAGACAATATCAATCCATAAAGGTTTAATCATTAAATATCACTAGTCGTAGTATTATCGAGATTGGACATCGATAATGCGGAATAGACTAGTATTGCACTTGTGCGCGTTATGAGGGCATAACGGCATAGTTCTCATATATTTAAGTATTGGATACTTATGCAAGTGCGATAGGAGGTTGTGTTTTAGCGATAGTATGGAAAACAGCTTTGCTCTGGATAGACCCCGTGGAATCCCATTAGTAGTATGTATATGTGTCTATGGGAGTCCACTTCAGGGTAGATGTATTTGGTCTTAACCTGAGACTTGCATCGCTAGTACTTGCGACAATCGATAAACTTTGGTTTTGGTCGTCCAGGGCTTTAACAGGTTCTGTGTACGCCTCTTCTGGGTTTATTGAGAATCATAGTGTATTGGATGTGATGTCAAGACGGAAGTATCACTTCAGACATATGGAGATGATGTTCACGCAGGGATTCAGAACTGGTTCTCTGTTGTGTTACAACCATCGGGATAATATGACAAGGTCATGATTATCCGATTCAAAGAGACTAGTTGCTGATATCCAATATGTGCTTCATACGGGGCAGACACTATTCCAGCCCCAGGCCTTGCACGTGACATCTGATACTGGATCGCAATACAAAATACTACGGTATACTACGCCTGATATAGATTGTATATTCCAGTAAGAATATTTCTAGAGAATTGGGTAGGCATGGCGCTTTGCTAGAAGCCAACCTTGTCTCGTAAATCGGTAAAAATGTAGTACGAGGTACGTACGTGTTCGGATAGTCTGATGACCGTATTTACTGCCAACATATCCAGAGATCTCTTGGGTCGCTTCCGAAGATTCACTGATGATGTATGATCCGAGCATAATTAATCTGGGATTAATTACGGAGACATTTTATTTTGGATAAAGTACTATTTGAAGAGAGAGAAATATTAATTTGGAATTAATCGACAAAATAATATATTCGATATATTAAACGAAATTAGATTTCGACGCGGAATTAAAATTAGATTTTAATTCGGGCAAACAAGTTAATTTAGAATTGATTCGTTAGCGACGTGAATAGTAATTTTGCTAGGCGTAATTATTATATCGCGACGGAAGTTCGTTAATTTGAAATTAGCAAAACCGAGCCCGGAGGTGGTTGCGGGCCCACTCGCGTTTTGAATTTGAGCGGGGCCCACAAGTCACATCGCGAGTCACATCGCTTGTCATTGATTAATGATAGATATCAAAATCTTTCATGAGTGACATGTTGTCACTATTCATGACACAAGTAGGTGGCCATTTATTGCAAATTTTGGAGCCAAAATTGGCTTTGACTTTTGGCAACCTAATACCGTATTTGGTATTTCTTTTTCTCATTCTCATTACACGGTTTTTAGAAGCCAAGAAATAAGAAAAGAAAAATCTCTCCTCTCTCTCTCCCAAATAGCCGAAACCAGTGACCATTTTCTTTCATTTTGGTGTGAGTTCCATTGAACGATATACAAAGGATTTTGTTACAAAATCTTCCTTTGAGCTAGCACTCTTCAAGGGATCATACAAGGTGATTAGGGAAACCTATTCAAGAGTTTAGGAAGACAAAAACAAAGCTTGGAGCATTGTGGATTGCCTTGGCCGAATCTTGTACTGCTTGGAAGAAGAAATTTCGTTCATCAACAAATCCAAATCCGATCGTTGTAAGTATGTTTCCGCCATATTTCTTCGTTATTCATTCGCATTTCTTTTGTTCATTTTGATCTTGGGACTTATCATAGAAACTAGCAATGGTATCATTGAGCCTTAAATGAGCATGAAATGTGTTAGGGTAAAATTTGGGGAAAATCCATGTGAGCATGATTTGATTAAATTGAATGGTTGAGTATGCTTGTATGTTGATAAAATGAGATATGATTGGATCAATTTCAACAAATTGTGATTGGATCAAAATTTCCCCCACCATGAGGCTTGGCCGAATGTGTCTACTACCCTAGGCTCTTGGAAAATTTTGTTTTGATGATCATTGGATGAGTTGGAACGAATGAAAAGTCGATTTGTAATTTGATCGGATTGAAAAACGAAATCAGACTTAAAACATTACCTTGGCCGAGAGCTATTTGGCATGTATGGACTTGATTTTTGATTCAAAAATTGTTGGACAATAATTGGACAATTAGATACATAATTAATTGGTTAAATTGTATTTTGGAAATATTGATTTAGTTAATTAATTGATGTATTACACTTTAATTAACTAAGTTATAAAAAATTTGGAATTTTAAAAATTTGGTTAATGGGCTTAATTTTGAATTGGGCTTGAAATTATTATATTTGGGCATAATGGGCTTAAATGAGCCTAAATCATTCCATTAAGTCCAAATGTAATAAATGGGCTTTAAAGTTTAATTGGGCCTTATGGGCTTGATATTGATTTTATGGCAAATGAGGGTGATTCCTTACTTGGGCTTGGTAATTGGGTTTGACCCATATTGACCAAAGCCCATGCCTTATAAAATCAATTGAATGCCCATCGGACTTTAATTAAACAAACATTGGATTTTGAGACCCGATAAGATTAGATTTGGAATCTTAGTCGTTAAAGCGCATTAAAATGTGTAAATATTTAATTTGGAATTAAATAATAGAATTAGTATTGAATACGACTTAAATTAGATTTAACGAATAGTTCGATATAATTCAAGAATTCGTACTTTGAGTACTTATTCTCAAACGAGTTGGACTCGCGCAAAATCAAATCGTTGTTTGAACATTGGATGGTCACATAATTAACGACTAATTAATTGGATTAGATTGGTTGTAATGCATGCTATGAATGAATAAATGGATGTGTTGATTGAATAGCGTATATCAGATGGATATTAGAAGGGAAAGGGTAATTTTGGAAATTATTCTAAATTCAGAATTTATAAATTGGACCTGCGTATCCAGCCTTCTCTCTTATTATTTCTTTGTATTCTCTTCTCACATAATTCCCCTCAATGTTAATGAGGTTTCTATTATTGTATTATGTAATTGGGTAGAACTAGAATAGTGCTAGCCGGGGAGGAGAGGAAATGGAGCGATTTGTTCTAGGAACAATCTGTTTAAATATCCATCCGCATATCGTTATTAATTTACTTTCGCGCCTTATGATGTGTTTTAGAAGCATGCTTAAGGGTGTGTAATGAGACCTTAACAAAGATAATAATTGGTTGCCAATTTACACGAAAAACCCTCAAATCATATTAAGCGTTATTTCCTTCGTTGAGTGATTCTTACTCAAGATCCAAAGTTGGCATTGGTTTGTTAGCCAAAGTCAAGACCTTTGTCAATTGCGGATGTGTTTGAATCATGAGAGTTTTGTTCTATATCGGTGTCTTGTCCAAGTCGTGATTTGTTGGCCAAAGTCAAGATCATTTCTTGTCCATCGACATTGATTACGAAGATTCCATGTCAATGGGTCCCGCTTAACTGGAATCATTAAGCTTGTTGTGCCAAAGCCAAGGCTTAGTTGATTCAGAGGAAAAAGGTTAGGCAAATATATTGGATATATTGGCATATGCATTGTACATATGTTTCGGACTTGGATGACCACCTACCGGATCTAGAAATTGGATTAGATCCAATTGATCTTCGAGATCTACCTAGTTAAATATCATACAGCTTGTTGGCCAAAGTCAAGGTTGTGTGTTATTTAACGGCATCCTAGCCCACTAGGAAACTGGGTTTCCCGAGTACTCGACAGAGGGTTAGAGGCTCGCCGAAAAATAGTGGGAGGCTAGTATTGAATTTGCAATTTCATTCAGATGCTTAGCTTTACGCGCTTTCATAATTATTTCGTCAAAATTATTTTATTAGTTGGATTAAAAAATGTTATTTTTCTTAACAGTTAGACTGTACCCAAATATCGTTGATTAGATAGTTAGACTATCGTAATCAAGATGACAGGAAAGGGAAATGTCCGAGACATTATCATAGGCGAAAATGTCTTCAAGGGCACGAACTTTGCCGATTGGGAAATGAATCTGAGGATTGTCCTTGGAGCCGTGAGGCTGCTATATACCATACAGAGACCTCTTGGGCCTAAGCCCAAACCTGATGAGCTACTTGAGCTGGAGCTTTGGAAGGACTCACAGCGATGATTGTGAAACTGCTCAGTCAATTATGCTTGCTGCCATGACTCAGTATTTCCGTCGACAGAACAGGGACTTGGACCCTATAACATGTTGGCGAGGGTTGCAGATCTCACCGATCTAACCGAAGGTTGCAGAGATATGAGTTAGTGAAGAAGCTCTTCCGTTCACGTTTGTCAGAAGGCATGTCTATTGAATCTCATTGTGGTACAGATGATTGCTGACATAGATGAGTTGGCTAAGATGGGGATAGTCTTAGAGGCTGAGATTACCATAGATATGATCTTGCAATCTCTCCCTGACACTTGGAAACAGTTCATCATAAGCTATAACCTGATGAACACTGATGATACTCTTGGAGAGTTGTTATCAATTCTCAAGGAAGCTGAAAAGGAGATGCTAAAGGGCAACAAGCGCGAGGCGCACTTTGCTTCGACATCTCAGACACCAAGGGTTGGGCCCAAGGCGACTGGAGGTGTGAAGAAAAAGAAGAATAAAAGAAAGGGCAAGGCCAAATCATCAAAGGCTTCTGGGAAGCCTAAGGACAAATCTCAGGATATTTGCCTCCAGTGTGGCAAGCAGGGTCACTGGAAATGTGACTACCGCGAGTACAAGGCGCTCCAGAAGGAGATTAAAGCGAGCAAGGCACCGGCTTCAGGTATGTTTGTTATTGATATAAACATGACTATTTCTAGTTTTAAAAATTGGATTTTTGATTCTAGTTGTGGTACTCACATATGTACTGATGTGCAGGATCTGCGGATTAGCAGGAGACTAGCCTCAGGGGAGATTGATCTATGCGTCGGAAATGGGGCACCAATCGCCGTTTTGGCCGTTGGCACTTTTGTTTTAGAACTGCCCTCGGGGCATGTACTTGAACTTAATGACTGTTATTATGTACCTAGTTTGACTAGGAATATTATTTCTGTATCTATGTTAACCCAATCTGGGTATACTTTTTTATTTCGCAACATGTGGGTGTTACTTATATAAAATGATGATGTAGAAATTTGCACTGCTGATGCAAATAATGGTCTTTATATTTTGAATATAAATCAATCTCGAACATATAATACAACAAACAAAAGGCTCAAAATGAGTAATATGATGAAACTTATATATGTGGCACTGTCGTCTGGGACACATAAACAAGACTCGCATATCCACACTTTTGAAGAGTGGGTACTTGGACAGATTTGATCCAAATTCATATGACGTCTGCGAATCTTGCTTATTAGGCAAATTGCCTAAATCACCTTTTAGCGGTAGGGTGAACACGCCACTGAACTGTTAGCCCTCGTTCATAGTGACGTATGTGGGCCCATGTCTAGCCAGGCTAGAGGTGGATACGAATACTTCGTAACCTTTATGAATGATCACGTTATGGTTATGTGTATTTTATGAGACACAAGTCAGAAACTTTTGAGAAATTCAAAGAGTTTCGACACGAAGTTGAAAAAACAGACCGGCAAGAGTATAAAGACATTACGGTCAGACCGTGGTGGCGAATACTTGAGCAATGAGTTTCTAGATTACTCAAAAGAATATGGTATTCTTTCATAGTTGGACTCCTCCTGGAACACCGCAATTGAACGGTTGTGTCCGAACGGAAGAAACCGAACTTTTGGGACATGGTAGGTCTATGATGAGTCGCACTGAGCTACCTATTTGCTTCTGGGGATATACATTAAACAGTGCAATTCTTATTTTGAATAAGGTTCTGTCAAAGTCTATACAACAGACACCATATGAGATATGGACAGGAAAGAAATCGGGTTTCTCATTCCTGAAGATTTGGGGATGCTGGGAATAAGTCAAACGTTTGGAAGGTACCAAACTTGAACCCAAATCGGATAAATGCCTATTCGTAGGATATCCTAGGGAAACCAAATGATACTACTTCTATCACCCCACGAGAGAACAAAGTATTTTGGTGCTCTACATGCGGTTTTCCTTGAGAAGGAATTCCTAAATGCAGTGGTTAGTGGGAGGAAAGTAGAATTTGATGAAAATCGGAGTGATACTGTTTCCGGCATAGAATCCTCAACGGAACAAGAACAGTCCATCCGGGATGAGACTGTACCACAATCTTCTATTACACAAGGACCACGTAGGTCGGAGAGAGTCAGGAAACAACCGGAGAGGTATGGGTTTCTGATCTCACCTCATGAGATATTAATCTCATTGAGGACAATGAACCGGCTACGTATGAGGAAGCGATACAAGATATCGATTCCGCTTTATGGCAAGAGGCCATGAAGTCTGAAATGGATTCCATGTACACCAACCAAGTTTGGACACTGGTGATGCACCAGAAGGCGTAAAGCTTATTGGTTGCAAATGGTCTTCAAGAAGAAGACCGACATGGATGGCAACATACAAACGTATAAAGCTAGGTTGTAGCGAAGGGGTATCGTCAACAACATGGTGTCGATTACGATGAAACTTTCTCACCCATTGCCATGATTAAATCCATTCGGATAATGCTTGCAATTGCTGCATATTTCGATTACGAGATATGGCAGATGAACGTTAAAACTGCTTTCCATAATGGAAACCTTTCGGAGGATGTTTATATGTAACAGCCTGACAGTTTTATCGTGCCTAGACTTGCAAACAAGGTTTGTAAGTTAAATCGGTCCATTTATGGACTGAAGCAAGCATCACGGTCATGGAACCAACGTTTTGATGAGATCATAAAAGAATATGATTTCATTCAAAACGAAGATGATCCTTGTGTATACAAGAAGGTTAGTGGGAGAGCACTGACTTTTATTGTCATTTATGTTGACGATGTATTGCTAATAGGCAATGACATTCCCATGCTAACGTCGGTGAAAGCTTGGCTTTCATTGAAATTCTCCATGAAAGATCTGGAGAAAAGCAGCCTTTATTCTGGAATAAAGATCTACAGGGATAGATCTAGAAAGCTGCTTGGACTCTCCCAGAGCACGTACATTGACAAAGTGTTGAAAGATTCAACATGGATCAGTCCAAAAGAGGACTGTTGCCAGTGTCACATGGTGTCTATCTATCTAAGGACATGTGTCCTAAAACTCAAGATGAGAGAGAAAACATGAGTCGGATACTGTTCGCCCGGCAGTCGGATCGATCATGTATGCCATGATATGTACGCGACCTGATGTCTCATATGCTTTGAGCATGTGTAGTCGATATCAGGCCGATCCAGGTGAATGTCACTGGATGTCGGTTAAGAATATCCTAAAGTATCTTAGACGAACTAAGGATAATTTCTTAATCTATGGAGATAGAGAACTTGAGGTAACTGGGTATACCGATGCAAGTTTCCAAACCGACAAAGACGACTCCAAGTCACAATTTGGGTACATTTTTTGTTTGAATAATGGAGCAGTGAGCTGGAAATCATCCAAGCAAGAGACTGTTGCCGATTCAACAACAGAAGCGAAGTACATTGCTACAGCTGAAGTAGCAATGGAAGCAGTTTGGATCCGAAAATTCCTAATTGGATTAGGAGTAGTTCCGTTAGCAGCTGAGCTCGTTCCATTGTATTGTGACAATAACGGGGCTATAACACAGGCTAAGGAACCACGGTCTCATCAATGATCCAAGCACGTTCTTCGACGTTTCCATCTGATTGAGAGATCATACATCATGGCGATATGAAGGTCGAGAAGGTCACATCAGATGACAACATGGCAGATCCGCTGACGAAAGCGATTCCTCAGCAACGTTTGAGCGACATGTACATAGTTCAGGTATTAGATGCTTGAGTGACTGGCTATAGGCCAAGTGGGAGATTGTTGGACAGTTATGACCCATAGCGTCACTGTTTGTAAAAGACATCTTTTTGTACAAAATTAACTATGTTGTAATGAAATTGCCTTTTACCATTTTTTTAATTTATTTACTTTGATATTTGAATGGTAAAAGTCCTTATGATTAATTCCGGATTGAGATGATATGAGACAGTATCAATCCATAAAGGTTTAATTATTAAATATTCCTAGTCGTAGTATTATCGAGATTGGACATCGATAATGCGGAATAGACTAGTATTGCACTTGTGCGCGTTGTGGGGGCATAACGGCATAGTTCTCATATATTTAAGTATTGGATACTTATGCAAGGCGATAGGAGGGTGTGTTTTACCGATAGTACGGAAAACAGCTTCGCTTTGGATAGACCCTGCGGAATCACATTGGTAGTATGTATATGTGTCTATGGGAGTCCGCTTCAGGGTAGGTGTATTTGGTCTTAACCTGAGACTTGCATCGCTAGTACTTGCGACAATCGATAAACTTTGGTTTTGGTCGTCCAGGCTTTAACAGGTTCTGTGTACGCCTCTTCTGGGTTTATAAAGAATCGTAGTGTATTGGATGTGATTTCAAGACGGAAGTATCACTTCAGACATATGGAGATGATGATCACGCAGGGATTCAGAACTGGTTCTCTATTGTGTTGCAACCATCGGGATAATATGACAAGGTCCTGATTATCCGATTCAAAGAGACTAGTTGCTGATATCCAATATGTGCTTCGTACGGGGCAGACCACTATTCCATCCTCAGGCCTTGCACGAGACATCTGATACTGGATCGCAATACAAAATACTACGGTATACTACGCCTGATATAGATCGTATATTCCAGTAAGAATATTTCTAGAGAATTGGGTAGGCATGACGCTTTGCTAGAAACCAACATTGTCTCGTAAACCGGTAAAAACGTAGTACGAGGACGTACGTGTTCGGATAGTCCGACGACCGTATTTACTGCCAACATATCCAGAGATTTCTTGGGTCGCTTCCCGAAGATTCACCGATGACGTATGATCCGAGCATAATTAATCTGGGATTAATTGCGGAGACACTTTATCTTGGATAAAGTACTATTTGAAGAGAGAGAAAGATTAATTTGGAATTAATCGACAAAATAATATATTCGATATATTAAACGAAATTGGATTTCGACGCGGAATTAAAATTAGATTTTAATTCGGGCAAACGAGGTAATTTACAGTTGATTCGTTAGCGACATGAATAGTAATTTCGCTAGGCGTAATTATTACATCGCGATGGAAGTTCGTTAATTTGGAATAGCGAAACCGAGCCCGGAGGTGGTTGCGGGCCCACTCGCATTTTGAATTCGAGCGGGGCCCACAAGTCACATCGGGAGTCACATCGCTTGTCATTGATTAATGATAGATGTCAAAGTCTTTCATGAGTGACATGTTGTCACTATTCATGACACAAGTAGGTGTCCATTTATTGCAAATTTTGGAGCCAAAATTGGCTTTGACTTTTGGCAACCTAATACCATATTTGGTATTTCTTTTTCTCATTCTCATTACACGGTTTTTAGAAGCCAAGAAATAAGAAAAGAAAAATATCTCATCTCTCTCTCCCAAATAGCCGAAACCAGTGACCATTTTCTTTCATTTTGGCGTGAGTTCCATTGAAGGATATACAAAGGATTTTGTTACAAAATCTTCCTTTGAGCTAGCACTCTTCAATGGATCATACAAGGTGATTAGGGAAACCTATTCAAGAGCTTGGGAAGACAAAAACAAAGCTTGGAGCATTGTGGATTGCCTTGGCCGAATCTTGGACTGCTTGGAAGAAGAATTTCGTTCATCAGTAAATCCAAATCCGATCGTTGTAAGTATGTTTCCGCCATATTTCTTCGTTAATCATTCGCATTTCTTTTGTTCATTTTGATCTTGGGACTTATCATAGAAACCAACATGTTTAAGGGTGTATGATGAGACCTAATCAAAGATAATAAATTGGTTGCCAATTTACGCGAAAATCACTTTAATATTAAGTGTTTTCCTTCCATTGAGTGGTTCTCTCTCAATATCCAAGATTGACTTTGATTTGTTGGCCAAAGTCAAGATCACTGTCCATCGCATATATGTTTGAACCACGAAAGCTTTGTTACATATCGCATGTCTTGGGCAGTTATGACTTGTTGGCCAAAGTCAATGTCACTTTTGTACATCGATGTGGATTACGAAGCTTTCCCACTGTCAATGGGTTGCGCTTAACTGGAATCATTAAGCTTGTTGAGCCAAAGCCAATGCTTAGTTGATTCAGAGGAAAAGGTTAGGATGATATATTGGATATATGTTTTGGACTTGGAGGTCCACCTACCGGATCTAGGAATTGGATGGGATCCAATTGATCTTAGTGATCTACCTAGTTAAGTTTCATACAACTTGTTGGCCAAAGTCAAGGTTGTGTGTTATTTAACGGGATCCTACCCACTAGGAAACTGGGTTTCCTGAGTACTCAACAGAGAGTTAGAGGCTCGCCGAAAAATAGTGGGAGGCTAGTATTAAATTTATAATTTCGTTACACGCGCTCTTTTAATTATTTATCATTGTTATAAATATATTAGTTGGACTAATATTGAATATTGCTTTTTTTGAACAGTTAGACTGTACAAGACACTACTCCACTTGTAGTTGGTTATATAGTTGGACTATAGTAACCATTGCATTTTGAGTGTACCCAAAATTGTTGATTGGATAGTTGGACTATTACAATCGATATGGCTGGAAAGATTAGCGTTAGGGACATCATCATTGGAGATAATGTCTTTAACGGCTCTAATTTTTCAAATTGGGAGATGAATCTCAGGATAGTCATGGGAGCTGAGAAGTTACTCTATGTCATAGAGAAACCTCTCGGGCCTGATCTAGGAGTTGAGCAAATAGTAGAGCATGAGTTTTGGAAGATTCATCGTGATGATAACTTTAGTGCTCAATCCGTAATGCTTGTCGCAATGACACCTCAATTTCATCGTCAAAATAAAGGATTGGATCCTTATAACATGATGTTGAAATTGAAGGACATTCACATATCTAACCTTAGATCTCAGAAGTACGAATTGCAAAAGAAGTTCTTTCGCTCGCGTATGTCAGAGGGTACATCTGTCGAGCACTATGTGTCGCAGATGATTGCTGACATCGAACGGCTAGGTCATCTGGGCATAACCTTCGAGGCTGAGATTTCCATAGATTTGATCTTACAGTCTCTGCCCGACTGTTGGGGCGGGTTCGTCATGAACTATAACATGATGAACCAAGAAAAGACTCTTGGAGAGTTGATGACGATGCTGAAAGAAGCAGAGCCAGAGCTTCTGAAGGGCAAGAAGCGCTAGGCGCACCTTACTTCGACATCCCAGAAGGCCAAGGCTTGGCCGAAGGCTTCTGGGGGTTTGAAGAAAAAGAAGAAAATGGCAGGGCCAAATCATCAAAGTCTTCTGGGAAGACTAAGGACATATCCCAAGACGTCTGCCTATATTGTAGCAAACGGGGTCACTGGAAGCGTGACTTCCGTGAGTACAGGGCAGAGTTGAAGGAAATGAAGACGAGCAAGGCTCCGGCTTCAGGCATGTTTGTTATAAACATGTCCACTACTGGTTTTAAAAATTGGATTTTTGATTCTGGATGTGGTACTCATATATGTACCGGTGTGCAGGATCTGCTAATTAGCAGGATACTGGCTTCAGATGAGATCGACCTACGAGTCGAAAATGGGATGAGAGTCGTTGTTTTGGCCGTTAGGACCTATGTTTTGTATCTGCCATTGGGGGCATGTAATTACATTAGGTGACTGTTATTTCGTACCTAGTTTGACTAGGAACATCATCTCTGCATTTTGTTTAACCCGTTACGGGTATACCTTTATATTCCAGAACACTGGTGTTTTGTATATAAAGATAACATTTTGATATTTACAGTAGACGTTAATAATAGTCTTTATATTTTAAATATAAATGAATCTCAAACACATAACATGACAGACAAAAGGCTCAAATTGAGTAAAACAGATGAAACTCATCTGTGGCATTGTTGTCTGGGACACATTAACAAAACTCGTATATCCACACTTTCGAAGAGTGGATACTTGGACGGATTTTATCCTAATTCATATGACGTCTACAATCTTGTTTATTAGGCAAAATACCTAAAACGCCTTTTAGCGGTAAAGATGTATGTGCCACCGAGCTGTTAGCCCTCGTTCTTGGTGATGTATGTGGGCCCATGTCTACTCAGGTTAGAGGTGGATATGAATACTTTGTAACCTTTACGGATGAGGCATCGCGTTATGGTTATGTGTATCTTTTGAAACACAAGTCGAAAACTTTTGAGAAATTCAAAGAGTTTCGACACGAAGTAGAAAAACAGACCAGTAAAAGTATTAAAAAATTACGGTCGGACCGTGGTGGAGAATACTTAAGCAATGAGTTTCTCGATTACTTGAAAGAGTATGGTATTCTTTCACAGTGGACTCCTCCCGGAACACCTCACTTGAACGGTGTGTCTGAACAGAGAAACCGAACTTTGTTAGACATGGTAAGGTTAATGATGAGTCACACTGAGCTACCAATTTCCTTCACGGGATACACATTGAACAGTGCAATACTTATTTTGCATAAGGTTCCGTCAAAGTCTGTTGGACAGACTCCATATGAAATATGGACATGAAAGAAACTGGGTTTCACATTCCTGAAGATTTGGGGATGCTGGGCATATATTAAACGTTTGGATGGTACCAAACTAGAACCCAAATCGGACAAGTGCCTATTTGTAATTGGTTATCCTAGGGAAACCAAAGGATATTATTTCCACAACCCACAAGAGAACAAGGTATTTTTTGCTCTTCATGCAGTTTTCCTCGAAAAGGAAGACTCAAATGCAGTGATAAGTTGGAGGAAAGTAGAACTCGATGAAAATCAGAGTGATACTGTTCTTGGCACCGATCCTCTCACGGAACATGAACAGTTCATCAAGGATAAGACTGTTCCACAATCTTCTAATACACAAGAACCGCGTAGGTCGGAGAGAGTCAGAAAACAACCTTAGAGGTATGGGTTTCTGATCTCACATCATGTAGATATTAATCTTATTGAGGAAGATGAAATGGCTACGTATGAGGAAATGATACATGGTATCGACTCCGCTTTATGGCAAGATGTCATGAAGTCCGAAATGGATTCCATGTATACCAACCAAGTTTGGACACTGGTTCATGTACTAGAAGACATTGTGTCTATTGGTAGCAAATGGGTCTTCATGGCGAAGACATACATGGATGGCAATATACTAACGTACAAAGCTAGGCTTGTATCTAAAGGGTATCGTCATTAACATGGTGTCGATTATGACGAAACCTTTTACCTGTTGCCATGATTAAATCCATTCGGATAATGCTTGCTAATGCTGCATATTTCGATTATGAAATATGGCAGATAGACGTCAAAACCACTTTCCTTAATGAAAACCTTTTGGAGGATGTTTATATACAACAGTCTAACGGTTTTGTCATGCCAAAACATGCAAACAAGGTTTGCAAGTTAAATCGATCCATTTATAGATTGAAGCAAGCATTGCGTTCTTGGAACCAACGTTTTGATGAGATCATATTACAATATGGTTTCATTCAAAACGAAGATGATTCTTGTGTATATAAGAAGGTTAGTGGGAGCGCACTGACAATGATTGTCCCATACGTTGATGATGAATTGCTTCTTAGCAATGACATTCCCATATTAAAATCGGTGAAAGCTTGGCTTTCATTAAAATTCTCCATGAAAGACTTGGGAGAGGCAGCCTTTATTCTGGGAATAAGGATCTACTAGGATAGATCTGGAAAGCTGCTTGGACTCTCTCAGAGCTCGTACATTGACAAAGTGTTGAAGAGATTCAACATGGATCAGTCCTAGAAGGGGCTGCTTCCAGTGTCCCATGGCATCTCTTTATCTAAGGACATGTGTCCTAAACCTCAAGATGAGAGAGATTCAATGAATCGGATCCCGTTTGCTTCTACAGTCAGATCGATCATGTACGCCATGACATGTACGCGACCTGATGTCTCATATTCTTTGAGCATATATAGTCGCAATCAGGCTGATCCAGGTGATGGTCACTGGATTGATGTAAATAACATCCTTGAGTATCTTAGACGAACTAAAGATGCTTTCTTACTATATGGAGATGGAGAACTTGAGGTGACTGGGTTCACCGTTGTAAGTTTCCAAACCGATAAAGACGACTATGAGTCGCAATCAGGGTACATATTTTGTTTGAACAACGAAACAGTGAGCTGGAAATCTTCCAAGCAAGATATTGTTACCGATTCAACAAAAAAAGTGAAATATATTGTTGCGGCTGAGGCAGCAAAAGAAGCATTTTGGATCTATAAATTCCTAATTGGATTAGGAGTAATTCTGTTAGCAGCTGAGCTGGGCTACATCACAGGCTAAGGAACCACGGTCTCATCAATGATCCAAGTATGTACTTCGACGGTTTCATCTAATTCGTGAGATCACACATCGTGGCGATGTGAAGATCGAAAAGATCGCATCAGATGATAACCTTGCAGATCCGCTGACGAAAGCTATATCTCAGCAAAAGTTTAAGCGACCCGTACAAAGTTCAAGTGTTGGACACTTGAGTGATTGGCTATAGGCCAAGTGGGACATTGTTGGACAATTATGACCCATAGCATCACTATTTGTAAAAGACATGGTGTTTTTGTACAAATTAACTATGTGACAAAGGAAATTGCTCTTTTATCATTTTGTAATTACATTACTTGGATATAAATGATAAAAGTCCATATGATTAGTACCGGATTAATAAGCTATGAGACAGTATTAATCCACGAAAGGTTTAATCATTAAATATCTCTAGTCGTAGTATTATCGAGCCTGGACATCGATAATGCGGAATAGACTAGTATTACACTTGTGCGCGTTATGGAAGCTTAGCGGTATAGTTCTCATATATTTAAGTATTAGATACTTATGCAAGTGTGATAAGAGGTTATGTTAGCCGTTGGACAGGGAATAGTTTCGCTCTGGATAGACCCCTCGGAGTCCCAGTGGTAGTATGACTATGTGTCTATGGGAATCCGAATCAGGGTAGGTGTATGTGGTCTTAACCTGAGACTTGCATCGCTAATACTTGCGACAATCAGTATACTTTGGTTTTGGTCGTCCGGAGCTTTAACAGGTTCTGTGTACGCCTCTTCTATTTTTACTGAGAATCGTAGTGTATTGGGTGTGATGTCAAGATGAAAGTATCACTTCAGTCATATGGAGATGATGATCACGTATGATACAGAACTAGTACTCGTAAATCTGCAGTTATCGGGATAATATGACTAATTCATGATTATCCGATTACAGAGACTAGTTGCTAGTGATCCGATATATGCTTCGTACGGGGCAAACACAATTCCAGCCCTAGGCCTAGCATGTGACATCCGATACTGGATCGTATTACGCAATATATTATATACTACGCCTGATACATATTATATATTCTTCGTTTAATATTTCTGGAGAATTGGGTAGGCACGGTGCTTTCCTAGAAGCCAACCATATCTTGTAAATCGGTAAGAACGTGGTACATGGTATGCACGTGTTTGGATAGTCCGATGACCTTATTTACTGCCAACATATCCAGGGATCTCTTGGGTCGCTTCCCAAAGATTCACCGATGACATTTGACTCGAATAGAAAATTAATCTGGGATTAATTACGGCAAGAATTTATCTGGGATTAAATTTTTCTATAAGAGAGAACGCGATTAATTTGGAATTAATCGGTAAAATATATTTAATAGTTAAATTGGATTTTACTATTTAATTTATTTAATTGGGCTAAAATAATATATCAGATATATTAATTGAAATTAGATTTCAATACGGACTTAAAATTGGATTTTATTAAGTGACTTTCGTAATAATTTTGTTAGGCATTATTATTTAATTAAAATGGATTTAATTACGTCGCGACGGAAAATTCGTTTAATCGGATTAAATGAATCCGGGCCCAAAGTGTGTTGTGTAAGCCAACTTGAATTTGGAATTCAAAATTGGGTGGGACCCACAACTCACATCCCTTGTCAAAGGTGATGGTGGTAGTTGGCAACAGTAAACCATTTTTACTAAGGAGTGAACTCGAGACCAAATTTTTCCGAATATCAGGAACATGCAAAATATTCTTCAATGTAAGCTCTTTCCCATATGTCATCTTCAGAACCATTGTGCCTTGTCCAACCTATCTAGAGGTAGACGAGTTTCCCATTTTCAGATGATCGCCACCATCGACCTTCTGATACGAGGAAAACATCTTGCTATCAGCACAGATATGACGAGTAGCCCCAGTGTCTACCCACCATTCTCTCGGATTCCAACCAAGTTGGCTTCTATTACAACTACTGAGAGGTTCATTTCTGAGATCTCATCGGTTAGCTGCTCATCCTCAATGACATGGGCATCATTTTTCTTTTTCTTACCTTTGTCCAGAGATTTCTTGTTTCTACAGTCTTTTGCCACATGACCATTTTTTCCACAGATGTAGCACTTCCCTTTGAACTTCTTGTTTGCTTGGGAAGAATCAGCTCCACTGTCCTTTCTCTTTTTGCTACCATTTCCACCCTTGATGATGTTGGTCTTAGACTCCATAATCTTGTAGCTAGCCTTCTCGGACTTCTTATTGTCCTCTTCGATGCTCAATCAAACTGCAAGGTCTTCAAGACTCATCTGTTTCTTTTTGTGTTTCAAATAGTTCCTAAAGTCCTTCAATGATGGAGGCAATTTTTCAATGATTATGGCAACTTGAAACATATCGCAGAGTTTCATTCCCTCATCCAATATTTCATGAATGGTTAACTGAAGTTCACCCAACTGAGACATCACCGTCCTTGAATCTATCATCTTGTAGTCCATGAACCTACCCACGATAAATTTCTTCTGTCTGGCATCCTCGGTTTTGTATTTTTTCTCGAGATATTCCCAGAGAATCTTCACAGAAGTCATGTCTTGGTACACATTATACAGGGTATTGTCAAGTCCTCCCAAAATGTAGTTCTTCCACAAGATGTGGCCTGACAACCATGTCTCTTCTCGTAGTTGCTTGGCTGTTTCTGTTTCTCCCTCCAGAGGACCCAGAGGATCTTTGAGATACTTAGCCAACTACAGTGTTGTAAGATAGAATAAAATTTTGCTCTGCCATTGTTTAAAGTTTGCTCCACCAAACTTTTTCGATTTCTCCCCTTGAGCGACCAGTACTGTAATATGTCCACTAGCTATATGTAACTGGATAAACCAACAGTAATCAATAAGTCTACAAAAGGGAAATTACACAACAATCAAAGTATGATCTTGTTTAAGTGATATACTAAGAATCCACTTGTTGTTATATTGGAAAGTAGTACCAAATAACATAAGTCTTTGAATTTACTACTAAGGTTTCTTATGATAAATGAATAAAGGAAAATTCCTAGAGGACGAATGGGGTCCTGAGTAACCACTTAAGTCTCCGCCCACTTAGGTTCTTATCGTCTTGTTGATAGAATATCCTTTAAACACTTTCTTAATAGAATATCTTAGACATTCAAACTTAGTATTACACTTCAATTCACAATACAATAATAAATATATTTAAATTAATATATGTATATGTATAAGTCAATCAAGCTTGGATAGAATTACTTGTGTAAAGTTACAAAACCCTCGGCCAAGTATGCAACACACAATTAATTTTCAACTTTATCACTATGTGTATGCTTGTGATAATTGAACACCCTAATATTAACTTAAACCTATACTACCAAGTTTATAATAATACAATATATAATTTTACTAAGTTAACATTATTGCATATATGTCATATATACCATACATGTATATGGTAATATAAATTAGTCTAAGTCTATGTTATTATTTTAAATCTAAAATAATTCCGAAATTAATTTCGTTAGTGTCACGTTCGTTAATTAATTCGAACGAAATTTTCCAGTGAGTTCACGTTTGTGTAGCGTTGGTAAACGCGTTCAAATGAAGTTTTCTAGAGAGTTCACGTTCGTGTTGCGTTCATAAACGCGTTCGAACGTTCTTTAGCAGAAGACTGGTGTTCAAGCCGTGTTTGAAGACATATTCGAAAGAAACTACGAAAAACAGAATTTTTGCCTACGAGTTCGTCGGGCGTTCGAATGCCCATACATATTTTTCATGCACAGAACACATTTTTCAGGCATAAGATTATTTCAAACATTTAAAATTCAATTTAACAATACTTTAAAAGTAATAAGTTCTTAAGATTGTTGGTAAATATGTGTCATTAATCGATTTTAACATGCAAATTAATTTAATCATTCCAAAACAGAACACAACAATGGATACAAGGAAAACTTGGAAAATGTAGAAGATGATGATGAAATCCAAGTGGAGTTGCCTTTGTCCTTAAGAACTTATTAGCCCCGCTTCGGTGCTCTACAGATGGTTTTATGGCTAACTTTCTCCCAGGATCACTTGAATGCTTCTTGTAGAATGGGCACTCCTTTCACAAGAACTTGAACAATGACAAATGGTGGAAACTCTTTTGACTTTAAATGACTCTCTTAGACTATGGAAGACTTGTATGTTTTTTCTATATCTTAAGAATGAACCCAAGCTCATTTATACAGGCATGGAAGGGTGCCCTTGAGGGCACCCTTTGGTTTGGGGTACCCTTATGCCTTTTGAAACCTAGATACTCATCCTTCCAATTTAGAGGACATGTCCCTTCATCGTTCTGTCTTTCCCATAAGACACTACTTATACTATAAATATTTAGAGAATTTACAACACTTACTATGGCTGAGAGTAGCAAGAAGATAAAATTCGAGAGAGGGTGAGAAAGCCATTTCGTGAGTTAGTAGTGAGAGGATGATGAATAGTGCCTCATTCATTTTTTATAAAGGGATAGTTTTTTCTTAATAAAATATTTTTTTAATTTAGCACATGTCAAAAATCACTCGGGCAGCCACGTCACTAGCAGGTCAGGAGTGAAAATTCATATTTTTGACTTGGTTTCGATCAAAATTTGGGAAAATGCTCAATATTAAAGTTGTATATCTTTATCTAAGGTTTTTGATGCCACTAAGATCACTGAAATCGAACACTGATAGCTTAAGCTATGGCCGAATATCGAAGAGTGTATGAATGCGACTAAAAAAATTACAAAAATGCTACACATACATAAATTCTTACTTACAATTTCTACACTCATCTCACTATAGTGAGAGAGATGTAGAAATTGTAAGTAAGAATTTATGTATGTATATTATTGCTAAAAAAATTAATTGCGTGTTGTAATCCCAAAAATTCACTCATACGTGATGATGAAG
The DNA here is from genome assembly GCA_019454045.1 of Zanthoxylum bungeanum. Taxonomy (NCBI): domain Eukaryota; kingdom Viridiplantae; phylum Streptophyta; class Magnoliopsida; order Sapindales; family Rutaceae; genus Zanthoxylum; species Zanthoxylum bungeanum. The sequence continues at coordinate 147,492 of SKCR01017156.1, forward strand.
AATTCACGTATGAAGAATCACTTCGTACGTGTAAAGTTGAATTTGTATTCACCACATTCCCACCTAAAAATACAAACACAGCGTTACTATCTGAGACAACCGGGGAGAAACAACATATTAAAAAAATGTTTTATATTTTCATTTGGTTAAGACGAGTCTGGGTCTCTTGGGCCCCGGCTGCTGGGAAAGAGTGAAAGCCGTGTCCTTCCCAAGACTCAAATCGGGGATTATGATAGGCATTAATTATTTTCTTTGATTTCTATAGCTCTGTTGACTTTGTTGACTCTCCTGCTGGCTCTTAGCTTGTCTCTTGATTTGAGTTTGGTTCTTCATGTTTCTTGATCTCATTCTGCTGATTTTAGACTGAATTCACATCTGTTCCAAGATGACAATTGTAAGTGGATTTTAGATTTATTATTATTATTTTGTAAACTGACTCTAAACAATTATCCGGCTCACGTGAGGTTTTTTTTTTTTTTTTTTTTTTTTTTTTTGATGGGAATATCTAAAATATGTGTTGTCAGTGTAATAATTTTGTTGTTTTGGCTTCAAAAAGTATCCTCATTAGCAGTACTAGGCACATCTTGTAAAGGATTTTATACTTCTTGAAATATGACTTGGTTTTGATTCGGTTATTTTGATTTTCTGTGTACCTCCATACTGTCAGAAAGTAATTTATGCCTTGTAAGATTGAATTCATTATTAGTCTCTCTTGTGAAGTTTTTAAGCAAATTGCTTCCTGACTTTTTTTAAAAAAAAAATTGTAACTGAATGTAGGCATGTTGAGTGAAGGATTAAAAGGGTGATTGAGGTGCAAATTGCAAGGCAACAGTACCTTAGCAGCATAACCCTTTAAGATAGGCTTTTTTCTGCCTGGCTTTAGCTGGGTTATTGTGATATGATGACACTGGATTGGGTAACCAGTGCTTCAAATGTTCCTGCTTCGGAAATCCTTTCTCAAATTGTAGAGGCCATTCTAGAGGTGGTGATTGCTTCTAATAATGTTCTTTTCAAGGAGGAGAGTTTTAAGGAACTTGCAACTAATTTGGAAAGAATTGTCCCAGTCCTTGGAGAGCTGAATAAAAAAGATGTTAGTCATTCTGATGGCTTAAGTAGAGCTATAGAGATCCTCAATCGAGAAATAAAAGCTGCAAAGGAACTTATGATAAGGTGCAGCAAGAGAAGCAAAGTGTATCTCTTAATGAACCGCCGGGCAATAGTTAAGCGCTTAGAAGACACTAGTAGAGAGATCAGTCGAGCACTGGGTATCCTTCCTTTGGCCTCTCTAGATATTTCTACAGATATAATTGAAGAGACAGGAAAGCTCTGTGACAGTATGCAGAGAGCTGAATTTAGGGCAGCTATAGCAGCAGAAGAAATTTTGGAGAAAGTTGAGTCAGGAATACAGGAAAGGAACGTCGATCGTTCTTATGCCAATCATTTGCTGTCTCTGATAGCAGATGCTATTGGTATCTCAACTGAGATATCAGCGTTGAAGCAGGAATTTGATGAATTCAAGAGTGAGATTGAAAATTCCCGGTTGATGAAAGATCAAGCAGAGGCTATACAAATGGATCAGATTATTGCTTTGTTAGAAAGGGCAGATGCAGCTTCATCTCCAATGGAGAAAGAGATTAAGTATTTCACCAAACGGAAGTCTTTGGGTAATCAGACTTTGGAACCTCTCCAATCTTTTTATTGCCCAATCACCCGGGATGTTATGGTGGACCCTGTGGAGACATCTTCAGAACAGACATTTGAGAGAAGTGCAATAGAAAAATGGTTTTCAGATGGGAACAATTTCTGTCCCTTAACTATGACCGTTCTAGATACATCAATTCTACGGCCGAATAAAACTTTGAGGCAATCGATTGAGGAATGGAAAGATAGAAACACCATGATTACAATTGCGTCCATGAAACCAAAACTCATGTCCAATGAGGTGGAAGAAGTTCTTCATTGCCTGGAACAGCTACAAGATCTCTGTCAACAAAGAGACCAGCAACGGGAATGGGTAGTACTGGAGAACTTCATACCAAGTCTTATTTATTTACTTGGTTCCAAAAATCATCACGTAAGGAATCGTGCTCTTGTCATCCTTCGCATTTTGGCAAAAGATGGGGATGATGCTAAGGTACTGTTAAACTAAAGTACCATTTAAAATTTTTGTTTGTCTACTTTGGATTCTTAATAGAGTAGGACAAGGCGGTTTTAAACTTATTCTAAAACTTTGTGTTGTATCAGATGTTATATCAGCATGTGTGTTTATGATTTTGATTCAAATTGATCTATATGCTCTGGACGTTTTTGTTCAAAGTATATTTTCGTGTGTATGTGTACGGTTGACTTTCCCCTCTTGCAGATTTAGATTCTATTCTTCAATTTTACCATGGGAAGTGGGTATGCTAATTATTAAAAATTGGCAGATTGCTATCTGAAATTTTGTTTACGCTGATAACTGAAGATAATTTGCAGGAAAGACTTGCAAATGTTGATAAAGCAGTTGAATATATTGTTCGATCTCTTGGGCGTCATATTGAGGAAAGGAAGTTGGCAGTTGCATTACTTTTGGAATTATCCACTTGTAATACGTTGCTAGACTGCATTGGGAAAGTTCAAGGCTGCATTCTTCTCTTGGTGACTATGTCAAGCAGTGATGACAGTCAAGCTTCTAGAGATGCACAGGAGCTATTGGAGAACCTCTCATTCTCTGACCACAATGTGGTTCAGATGGCAAAAGCAAATTATTCTAAACATTTGCTTCAACGACTCTCCACAGGTTCTTAAACTGTACTTGTGACAATTTAGCTTCTCTGCAGACTTGGAGTCGAATTGGTTTGTCATTAGACTTTGTGTTTATCTGCTAGAATATGCAGAATAGGTTTATATGGTATCAATAGCACTCTTTCATTTCTTTACACAGGAACTGAAGATATTAAAATGCTCATGGCAACAACTTTGGCTGAAATGGAGTTGACTGACCACCATAAAGCATCTTTGCTGGAAGGAGATGTACTGAGTCCGCTTCTTCACTTGGTTTCTCATGGTAACAATCCAATGAAAAAAGTGGCTGTTAAAGCTCTTCAGAACCTTTCAATTGTCCCCCAAAATGGATTGCAGATGATAAAAGAAGGTGCTGTAGGACCATTAGTAGATCTTCTCCTTCATCACAGCTCATCATCCAATAGCTTGCGTGAAGAGACAGCAACCACAGTTATGCACCTTGCTGTATCAACCATGTATCAAGAGTCCAGCCAGATGCCAGTTTCACTGCTGGAATCTGAAAGAGATATTTTTACTCTCTTCTCTTTAATTAATTTGACGGGGTCAGATGTGCAACAAATTATTCTCCAAACCTTCAATGCTTTGTGCCGATCTCCTTCTGCAGGAAATATCAAGACCAGATTAACACAGGTATATCTCATGCAGAATAGCTGTGTGTGCTTGGATTATGCATGCCCTATGTGTATCCTGAGAAAGCTATTGCCATTGCCTGTCCTTTGGAAATATAAATAGAAACTATAAATCTGTATTTCACTAGAGATTGACATAGGTTGAAATCAAATTTTATTGCATCCATAAGGTGACTTTTGAGTTCATTCATGTTACGTATCCTTTTTTTATCAACCCTCACCTCATCCAAATATCTTCTCCATAGTGAGACTTTCTCTATATGATCAGTTTTTAGGGGATCCAGTTAAATCAATACTAACTGGTTTAATGATTAACAGTGTTCAGCTATCCAAGTTCTTGTTCAGCTATGTGAGCATGATAACCAAAATGTCCAAGCAAATGCTGTGAAGTTGTTATGTTGCTTGGTAGATGATGGTGATGAAGCAATCATCCTTGAGCATGTGGGTCAGAAATGCATTGTGACCTTACTCAATATCATCCAATCTTCTGACAACGAGGAAGAGATTGCCTCCGCTATGGGAATTATTTCTAACCTTCCACAAGCTCCTCAATTCACTCGGTGGCTTCTGGATGCAAGTGCACTTCCGATAATTTTAAATTTTCTAAAAAATGGAAGGCGGAATGATCGAAGTCAAGTAATTGAAAATGCTGTTGGAGCTTTACGGCTTTTCACTGCTCCAACGAACTTGGAATGGCAAAAGAGAGCAGCTGAAGCTGGTGTTATTCCCAAGTTGGTTCAGTTGCTAGAGTATGGAACCACCCTGACAAAAGAAAATGCAGCCATTTCTCTTGCTCATTTTTCAGTAAATTCCCTTAGGCTGAGCCGACCAATACCAAAGCACAAGGGGTTCTGGTGTTTCTCGCCTCCACCAGAAATTGGCTGCCGGGTTCATGGAGGATTTTGTGCCATTGAATCATCTTTTTGCCTTTTGGAGGCTAATGCAGTTAAACCGCTTGTGAGGGTTCTTGAAGAACCAGATCCTGGAGCCTGCATGGCTTCTTTAGATGCATTATTAACTTTAATTGAAGATGAAAGGCTGCAAAGTGGTAGTAAGGTGCTTGAAGAAGCAAATGCCATAGACCCTTTGGTAAGATTCCTTAGTTCCCCCTCTCTCAAATTGCAGGAGAAGGCTTTAAATGCTGTAGAAAGGATTTTCCGACAGCCAGAGTTCAAACAAAAGTATGGGAAATCTGCTCAGGTGCCATTAGTCGACTTAACACAGCGAGGCAACAGTAGTTTGAAGTCTCTTTCAGCCAGAGTACTTGCTCACTTGAATGTGCTCCAAGATCAGTCTTCCTATTTCTAATAGTGGCTTAGATCAATTTGAATTTGATAGAATTGCTTGTGCCGAGGAGAAAATGAAGGCACAAAACCTGCCTTGATTCTTTCACTATGCCAGAACACCGAATCAGCGAAGAACTGGAGGACTACACATTCAAACACATGAGATTTTGCTCTTCTAAAGCTGCATAGAGCATGCCTTTCCTCTTACGATTGATGGTAGATTGACAGTTCATTTCAAAGCCTAAACTGGTGTGGTTTTTTAAAGAGCTTTTGTTTCATCTCATCAGATAGTCTCTTATTACTAAAAGCCACAAGATTTTGATATCGTCTGTATAGTTGAATGTGAAACCAAATTGGTAATTGATTTTTCATTGGAATATGAGAGAAATTAGTATAATGCGCTGAATTTTGTTTTTAAAAACTGAGTGTTTTTCTTCTTCTTCTTGTAAGCCAAAATAAATTGTTAACATTAGCACGCTAATTGTTCGATAAAATGTTTTGTATCTCAATAATTTCAGGCTCAGCAGAATGCGGAGACAAATGGTTTCATGGTTTACAATTACAATATGGAAGCATTTTATGCTTGAGAGACAGAAAATGACAGTAATTTTGGAAATATGATGAAAATATTTATAAACACTAGCTATTGTTCATATCCTTGGTAAGAATATACTGAATTGAGCAGTGAACTAAGTTCTATTAACACTTTGTTTGTTTGTTACATGGTTTGTCATGGTTTCATATAATATGGTATAGTTCAAATTATTGTTTGTTTTTATTTTCATGTTCATGATATGGTTTCTTATTATAATCTCATGGTTTGAAAACCATAAATTTTAGAGAGTTTTTTAAATCATGAATTTGGTGGTTTGCCATAATTTAATAATTTTGTATTCCTAACATATCCTTACTAAAATTTTAAAATGCCAATTCTACCCTATTAAATATAATATATGATAAACAAAAATAATTAAACTTAATATATATAGAACTATTTAAATGTCAATTCTACCCTATTAAATATCAATTCTTTTAGAATATTAATATATTTTTAGAACTATTTAAATAATGAGTTGTGTGATTTTAATAGTATATTATTTTGGATGATAATATGGATTGTATGGATTTAAATTCGATGAAATTTTAATATATTATGAATTAATTTTTGGAAATATTTTTTATTCATAATTTAATTTTTCATATTTGTTATGTAATATCCTAATGTTTTGGGATATTTTTGGAAGGATTTTGGGTCGTAGTTGAGGTTTCGGAATGAAAAAAGCTTTGGGAAATTTTTTTGTAAATTGCGTTTGTGTTGCGTTCTTCATCACTGACCGGTGCGTAATCACACACGTAAAACGCTAGCGCACGTATCGTTCTAGTATAAAAAGTATCGATCCCACGAGGACTTAATACCTAATCTATTAATTTTATGAGGTCAAATGATTATTAGTATCTAACAGGTTGATTGATTGATTTGAAATGGTGAAGATTTTAAATTTAAAAACAAGTAAATAAAATTGCACGAAGGTAGGTTTAAGAAAATTAAATATTAAAAATTATCTAGGGTTGTGAATCTTTCTAATATCTTTTAAAAGATGAAGTGGTTATTTTATGTTTGTGTAATAAATTGGTTTACTAACCTGGAACACTAAATTATGCAAAAGTCTATGTCGATTGTCAGACGCAAATACCCAGTTTAACCCAATTGAACCATATGTCTATGTCAACCAAATTATCTGGATTCATTAACTTTAAGTTCTAATTATGGCTACCCCCGCCCGACAGGTATATGTCTATCCTGTAAGGAAATCTATTAAAGGGTTATCTATCCTCAAGGAAGATCGTGGGCTATTAAGTTTAAGGCTGAAACCTAAAATTCATTTGTCAAGTTTATTTTAGATTTACCATATCAATCTTATTGGTGATCAGACAACAAGAAGCATTAAGCTTAAGACTTAATAAGTAAACCTTTAAATTACCCAAACTATAAAATAACCCCTTATAAACAAGTGATATTAAAATTCATCACAACCCCAGATAACTAACTTAGTTACGACACATAACTAGGGCTAGTAAAAACTTAAATAAAATAAAATACATAAAGTAAATGCTGAAAAGTAAATGACGGAAAGTAAATGCTGAAATTAAATGCTGAAAAGTAAATTGCTGAAAGTAAATTGCTGAAAAGTAAATTGCTGAAAAGTAAATGCTGAAAAGTAAATTGCTGAAAAGTAAATAAAGTAAAAGTACAATAAAAGAAAATGCTGAGGTAAAAAAATCCATTTTTATTACTTCTATTTTAGATATCTCCCTTAATATAATATATTAACTTTGTATGATAATTACCAACCAACAATATAGGCGGTATCCAGATTAAGTCAAATTAATAATTAATTACCAACCGACCAGTCAGGCGGTATCCAGTTTAGTCAGGTTAAAACCAATTTAAATAATTACCAACCGACCAATATGGCGGTATCCTCGTTAAGTCAGGTTTTAACTAGTTTATTTATTATAATTAAGGGAGATTAATTTAAATATTAGTAATAAAAGTTTTACCTTTTACCCCAGCAAAGGGGAGTTACATCCTCATTACTGAAAAGTAAAAACTGAAAATTAAAGAAAGAAAAGTACTGTGCGTAAAAGTAAATTGCGGAAAGTAAAAACTGAAAAGTAAAGAAAAGAAAGTTCGCAAGCGGAAATTAATTACTGAAAGCTGTAAATAAACAAACAAGATACAATCTTCTTAGTATTCTTAAGGAATTCCTTATAAGAAAGTATGAATTTACAAATGAAATGACTTGGTATTTATAGACAAAATTTTGCCTCCATTAAATCATCCACCAAATCCATTATTAATTGCTCCACTAATTGCTCCACCAAATCCATTATTAATTGCTCCACTAATTGCTTATCATGTTTGGTGGTGATTTGATAATTTTTATTATTTATTTATTAATTTATTTTTTGCTTTGAAAATGACTTTAATAATTACACACAACACACTTCTGGATGGTTCATCAATTTCGGGCATTAAATCTTCAGAATTCGAAATTATTTTGTCTTTCAAAGTTGTAGATCTTTGCGTCTTCTTTAATCTGAAACTTGAATCAGCTCAATCCGATATCTGAGTAAAAAAGTTATGCCCAAAATACGACATATGCGCAAAACTGGAATTTCCAAAACCGCACTTCGTTAAAACACCCTTTCAAGTTTCCAATCTCCAAAATTAATATGTCAAGTCCAATTTTTGCTCTTATTTGACCCACATTTCGTCCTAAATGATTTCATTGTGTCCCAATATTATTTTATCTGCAAAATAAACTAAAACACATCAAAACGTTCATCAACCCGAGAAACTAAACAAAATATTAAGTAAAATGGGCGGTAAATATTGATATATTTTCCGCTCATCACACCCCCAAACCTAACATTTTGCTAGTCCTCGAGCAAAACAACAAAATAAAATATAAGAAACAATTAAAATTAAACTAAGCCACTTTCGTAGGGATCACGGTTGCATTTAGCTTATGCAACAAGCCTTTAAACCCCTAGGTGTCCCTAGTGGACGAGTTATAGTCTCGTGAGGGCTTACAGCAACGATACCCACAAACGTTTTACAAAAGTAAAAAATATAATAAAACTAATGCACACAAAAGCAAAAAGACAAGAGAAAATAGAATAAAGAAGTTAGTGACTAAACAGATGAAACATCTAATCCAAGTCAATAGTTGTTTTGTTTCATTCTAAATTACCGAATAAGTAAATTCTCCGATTACTTTTACCATTCTCAATATACACAGTCGACAAAATATTAATCAACTCATTTTTGCCCACAACAATCACAAGTGCAGTTGATAAGAGAGTAATATTTTTGTCCTAAAGTTTTATCAGAATTCACATCTTTTTGCAGCAATGGAATAAATGTTCTGAATTTTTTCTGATTTTATTCTTTGATTTTTGATTTTTTTTATTTATATACAATATTTTCCATCTATGTAGCGAGTGTTGGGTCAGTGACTCCCAAACCAGTTGGCTTTAGGGCACCAGGTGTTAAGACACTCCTACGGACTTAATTACTCAGACTTCAGATATATATATTTTTGCAGCATCTTTGATCCATATAGCGAGCTTTGGGCCAGTGACTCCCAAACGGGTTGGCTTTAGGGCACTAGGTGTTAAAACACCCTTACAGACTTAATAACTCGGATCTCAGATGTTTTTTTTTTACTCCATCATTTTTGAGATGCTTCCTCCAATTAAACTAGAGCACTGAATATTACAAACTTTTCAATTTTAGCTCATGTCCGTATGTTACAATGCATGTTGATAATATCTGCTAACTGAGCATATGAAGATCCATTTTAGTCAGTTTTATGGAGAATTTACAAATTAAATAATTAAAATGAAAATAACAAAAACTAACTTGTTTCAAAAATGGTTTGAGATACGTCTCAGGAGTGGAAATTCCTTACACAGCTATCTCTTACCAATTTCACCTTTTTAGTCAAAATAAAAACACAAAAACACAAATATTTTTGTAATTTTTCAAAATTTTTCAATTTGTTTTTTGTATTTTTCGAAAAATTTTGGACTAAAAATAAAAACAAACACAAAAAAAAAACAAGGTACTAATCAAGTAATTCCCTCCCCCAAACCTAAATGAGACATTGTCCTCAATGTCTTAAACAGTAGAAGAAGAGTTTAGAAGATAATACCTAGTTAGCTGAAATTCTACAGGAAATTAAAGGTTAAGATCCAGATTAATCCGACGCCTCTTACCACGATCGTCCTCAGACCAATTTATCTTTGAAAGGATAGGGTCAACTTGTGGTTCATAGGCTAAGAGTTGGTCTATTAGATCCGGAGCAGTTCTGGCAGTATAGAGGAGTTCTTTCATAGGTTTTGTCACGAACCCATTTCTTCGGGCATCATCAAGAAACACACAAAGAAAATCATAAAATCCATCAACGTTAAACAACCCAATTGGTTTCTGGTGTATGTTCAAGTTCGCCCAAGATAGCACTATAAAAATTTCCGCCAATGTGCCCAAGCCACCTGGCAAAGCAATAAAAGCATCAGCACTGTTAATCATTTCTACCAGTCGTTCAGACATATCTGGCACGATCATTTCCTCTCCGTTTGACGGTCCAATAAGATTTGCCTCGGCCAAGGGTTTTGGGATGATTCCCAAAACGTGATTGCCTCCTTCCTGTACGGCCTTTGAAATGATCCCCATTAGTCCAAGATTACCTCCGCCATATACTAAGTGCATATTCATTGCAGCTAAGACTCGACCCAATTCCTGTGCTGCTTCTACGTATTGTGGCTTAGTACCAACACTAGTACCGCAAAACACACAGATGTTTTCAACTCATCTTCTTGAAGTGGCTTCCATGTTTTACTCTGGATGTCTTCAAAAGTGCAATGATGAGTTGAATTTATAACATCTGAAAAGGGTGAGTAATATAATAGCACTAGTACCTGCCAAATGACAATTATTAGTTAATAGTAAAATAAATCGTGATAGTCAAAAAGGTCTGGATCCTGTCGGAGAAAATAAAAGAAAACAACAAAATAAATTACAATTATTAGGAAAAGACAAAGAGATATAATATTTACAAGAAAAGTAGCGGCTTGATTGACGTCTATGCGTCAGGGACAAACTTCCCATCCAATTTTCTTATAAATTGGCAAATAAGGTCTTTTGAGTCAGATTCCCAAGACTTAACTGTTGTCTTTCTTTTTGAAATTGTGCATATAATACACGAATTTCGTGATACACATATCCACTGTGATGCGTCTCAAGAGTTTTAAATATATCATCCAAACACTCCTTACTCAAGCCATCCCTAATGAAATTAATCTTATCTTCGCGGTTATCAGACACCATTCCTAAGGAACGACAACGAGTATCACAAAACATACGAGAACATTTATAACAAATACACATTCTTTTGGCTCTTCTCTTTTTAGCATAGGTGCTCATTCCTAAACCAGGCAGATGTGAAATAAAAGAGTCAGAAGACTCACCTGCCAATCAGACCCGTGCTTCAATAATCCAACGAATATCAGTAGGAATACCTTTGATCATCAGTAGTCTCATCCGTTCCAAGCGAGCTTTGTAGACTTTCATCTGAGATTTTTGAGGGAGAGAAGGAAATTGCTTGGGAAGATTTGCGAGAGCTTATTCCATCGTGAAATGACTTTACCTGCGAAAATTAAACATACAAAAATAAAACACACCAGATAACAATATATACACAAGTTGCATGGGTTGCCTCCCTGCGAGCGCTAAGTTTAACTTCGACAACTAGACGTGACTTCTCGAACGTTAGGCTGGATCTGAAAGTATGACACTTTCTTTTTGTCGCTCAAATGATTCTCTCCAGTAGTGCTTAACACGCTTGTTTTTAACCTTGAAAGTTTTGTTGGAGTCAGGATCATGTATCTCAACGGCTCTATCTGGTAAAACTTGAAAGTGTTCAATCAAAGTCCCAAGGATCACAAATCATGCATAAAAAAACCACATATGAACACATCAAAGGAGGTGCGGAATATACTCACATTGAATTTTGGTTTTGATGAATGAAGAACAAGGTGCGATTTTGTCCCCTCCAAGCTCACGGCAGTGGCTCCTCCTTGCAGTGGGCTGTGCGATTTTGCTCCTCTTTGAACCTCCAAGAATCGGCCATGCATGAACTCCATTGAAGCTCCAAGCTTTGAGATTCCATGCTCACAAACTCACTTCCCTATCACCTTTGTATCACTCAAGGTGTGTGCTAGCACTTATCATCTTCCATTTTGCTTCTCAAATTTTCGGTGAAACCAGAAAAATAAGAGAAGAAATCGCACCATGCGTGAAGGAGATGAAGAAGAAAAAGAGAGGGAGATGAGAGAAACCGTGAATGTTGCATGTAAGAGAGAGAAAAAGATTTTTAATATATATCCTTTTTATTTCATTTACCAAGTAAAATAAATAAAACATATATATCTTATCTTTTAATTCAAAAGTCAAAAGTTAAAACCAATAAAGCTTTTTCATCATTTCAACTTTTAACTTTAAGTCACATCACATCTATTCACTTTAATAAAGTGACATATTGTCAAGTCACATCACTCAAAGTGACAATTAATTTGACGATTGACGCGACTAGCGATTTGACGCTTGATGTGACTCGCGTACCGCGCTCGAATTCGAAATGCGAATGCGCTCGCAATCACTCTTGGGCTCGGGTTCGCTAATTCCAAATTAACGAATTTTCCGTCGCGTCGTAATTAAGTGATTACGCCTAGCGAATTCACTATTTACGTCGCTAACGAATTAATTCTAAATTAACTCGTTCGCCCGAATTAAAATCTAATTTTAATTCCGCGTCGAAATCCAATTTCGATTATATATCAAATATATTAATTTTATCGATTAATTCCAAATTAATCGTTCTCTCTCTTTAACGATATTTTATCCGAGATAAAATATCTCCGTAATTAATCCCAGATTAATTTTCTCTCTCATCGAATTAATCCCAGATTAATTCTATCTCTCTCTTCTAATTAATCCCAGATTAATCAAAGTGCGAGTAATACGTCATCGGTGAATCTTCAGGAACCGACCCATGAGATCTCCGGATATGTTGGCAGTAAATACGATCGTCGGACTGTCCGAACACGTAAGTACCTCGTACTACGTTTATATCGATTTACAAGACAAGGTTGGCTTCTAGCAAAGCGCCATGCCTACCCAATTCTCCAGAAATATTCTTACAGGAATATATAGATCTGTATCAAGAGTAGTATACCGTAGTATTGTGTATATCGGCCCAGTATCGGATAATCACGTGCTAGGGCTGGGGCTGGATAAGTGTCTGCCCCGTCCGAAGCACATGTCGGATGTCTGGTAACATAGTCTCTATAATCGGATATACATGACCTGGTCACAATATCCCGATTGGTTGCGCAACACTCAAGAGCACTAGTACCATATCCTGCGTGACATCAACTCCAATATGACTGAAGTGACACTTCCGTCTCGACATCACACCCAATACACTGCGACTCTCTGATAAACCCAGAAGCGGTGTACACAGAACCGGTTAAAGCCCTGTACCACCAAGACCAGAGTCTACCGATTATCGCAAGTATTAGCGATGCAAGTCTCAGGTTAAGACTATACACACCTACCTCGATTTCGGCCTCCCATAGACACATAGTCATAATACCAATGGGATTCCGAGGGGTCTATCCAGAGCGAAGCTGTTTCCCGTACCATCGGTGAAACACAACCTCCTATCGCACTTGCATAAGTATCCAATACTTATATATATGAGAACTATGCCGTTGTGCCCTCACAACGCGCACAAGTGCAATACTAGCCTATTCCGCATTATCGATGTCCAGTCTCGATAATACTTCGGCTAGGGATATTTAATGATTAATCCTTCGGGGATTGATACTGTCTCATATCATCTCAATCCAGGAACTAATCATATGGACCTCTCTTCATTTATACATCTATGGTGATCTAATCACAAATGATGAGAGTGCAATTTCCTTGTCACATAGTTAATTTGTACAGCAACACCGTGATCTGTACAAATAGTGACGCTATGGGTCATATTATCCAACAAAACTTTGGTGATCACAAATGGACCTGACCACCGTGATTTTGGCTTCCATGGGAAGAATTTCACCTTTGATTTGTTTAACAGTACCTTTTGCCCTGGTTCTAGTTTTATACGCACTAACTTCTCATCATGTCTCTTCTTGGCCATTTCTTTGTACAATTTGGCATCCTCAAAAGGCTGATTGTGAAATTCCTCCAATTCGTTGAGCTGGTGGAACTTTTTCTCTTTTGTTGCTTGTAGTGCAAGAATTGGCTTTTTCAGTGCAAAAGACGCTTTATCTTCAGGCTCCACAGACAATTGACATGTTTTAAGTTTGTCAGTAGAACTTTGCATTGCATTGGAGTTCTGAATGGTACTGTGTATCACATCAAGTCTGAAAAATTCCTCATTCTTTTCATCATCTGGGAAATTCATGGCCTTGAAAACATTGAATGTTACCTCTTGGTCATGTACCCTCATGGTTAATTCTCCTTTTTGTACATCAATAATGGTTCGACCTGTAGCCAATAATGGTCTCCCGAGGATGATTGGCACGTCTGCATCTTCCTCCATATCAAGGACAATAAAATCTGCTGGGAAAATGAATTTGTCAAGCTTGACCAGCACATCCTCAACTACGCCTCTTGGAAATACGAGCGTTCTATCAGCAAGTTGTAGAGAGACTGAAGTGGGCATTGTTTCTCCAATCTGTAGTTTCCTGAAAATAGAAAAAGGCATCAAGTTAACACTTGCACCTAAATCACATACAGCCTTACCAAAGTTATGTTCTCCTATGATGCATGGAATGGTGAAACTGCCAGGATCTTTCAACTTTGGGGGAAGCTTCCTCTGAATGATGGCGCTGCATTCTTCTGTCAATGCTACTGTCTCGTAATCTCCCAATCTCCATTTTCGTGAAAGAATGTCTTTCATGAATTTTACATAGCTGGGCATTTGTTCCAAGGCTTCTGCAAATGGAATGTTGATGTGCAGTTTTTTTAACACCTCCAGGAAACGAGCAAACTGCTTGTCCAATTTTTTTTTTTTCTGAAGACGCTGAGGAAAAGATGGAGGTGGAGTGATCTGTTTTTTTTCCTTTACTTCTTTTTCCTCCAGCAGTTGTTTTGGCTCCAACATCTTTGTTGATTTCAGTACCGCTTTTTAACATGATGGCATGACACTGCTCATTCCCTACGTTCCTTGGATTTGGTTCTGTGTTACTGGGAAGATTACCTGGCAGTCTGTAACTTTGAGCATTGGCCAGTTGTCTGATTTGATTCTCCAGTGCTTTGATAGAGGCAGATTGGCTCTGAAAGATAGCATCATATGCTGCTTATTGGTTTTTGAACATCTCCGCAATCCATTCTTTCATTTCTGGTTCTTTTTCATGTTCATGGCCTTTGTTCTGTTGTTGAAATCCTGGTGGTGGATATTTCTACTGTTGGAATCCAAGTGGTGGATTGTTCTTTTGTCCTGAATTGTTGCTCCATGAAATATTAGGATGATACCTCCACCATGGGTTGTAGGTGTTGGAATATGGATTGTTCCCCTGTCTGTTGAAATTATTGACATAATTCACCGTCTCTTCAAGTTGGTTTGGTTCTGGTGCTCCTCCATACGGTGAACTTGTGGATCCAGTGATGAGAGTCTCAATGAATTTGCATATCTGATCCAGCTTGGCGTTGACTACTGTATTGGCTCCACTTTCATAAATTCCTGCAATTCTTTGGATCATGCTCATTTCTGTTGGCCACAAGGAATTGTTGTTGGCCATTTGTTCGATCAGGTCCCAGGCTTGATCTTCTCCTTTTGCCATTAAAGCTCCTCTAGCAGCAGCATCGATTGTGGTTCTCATCAGTCTAGAAAGTCCATTATAGAAGGTTTGGACTTGAAGCCATTTTGGAATCTCATGGTGAAGACATTTCCGGAGCAAATCTTTGTACCTTTCCCAAGCTTCGTAGAGAGTTTCCGAGTCTTGTTGCACAAAGGATGTGATGTCATTCCTCAGCTTTCCAGTTCTGGCTGGTGGAAAGTACTTTGCAAGAAATTTGGTGGCTAAAGTGTTCCAAGTTGTGATGGAACCTGCTGGTAGTGAATGTAGCCAAGCTTTAGCTCTGTCTTTTAAGGAGTATGGGAAAATACGCAGTCTCATTGCTTCTTCAGCTTCTCGGTTGTAATTGAAAATGCCGCAAACTTCCAGGAAGTTGCTGATGTGGGCATTAGGATCTTCAGTTGCATTCCCCCCAAACTGAACTGACTGTTGAATCATCTGAATGCATGTTTTGATGTCACCTGCATTTGCTGGTAAGGGAGGAAGTACAATACATGAAATGAGTCTGTCAACCACCAAAATGGTTCTGTCTCGAATGGGAATTGGTGGTGTAACGTTCAAAGGTTCAGGTTCCATGTTAATGATTGCTTCTTGGCCTTCTCGCCTTTCCCTTCTCAACTGTCTGATGGTTCTTTCAATCTCTGGGTCAAGCGGTCAGAGTTCAAAGCTTCTGGTTCGTCTCATGTAGTTTCTGAGAACCTGAAACACAAGAAAACAAAAACAATAAGTAAAAAAGAAAATTAGATACAAGTAAATGTATCTAACCTTAAAACTAATAGTGAAAGATAAATAAGTCCCCGGCAATGGTGCCAAAAACTTCACCGGTGCGTAATCACATGCGTATAACGCAAGCGCACGTATCGTTCAACTAGTATAAAAAGTATCGATCCCACGAGGACTTAATACCTAATCTATTAATTTTATGAGGTCAAATGATTACTAGTATCTAACAGGTTGATTGATTGATTTGAAATGGTGAAGATTTTAAATTTAAAAACAAGTAAATAAAATTGCACGAAGGTAGGTTTAAGAAAATTCAATATTAAAAACTATCTAGGGTTGTGAATCTTTCTAATATCTTTTAAAAGATGAAGTGGTTATTTCATGTTTGTGTAATAAATTGGTTTACTAACTTGGAACACTAAATTATGCAAAAGCCTCTATCGATGGTCAGACGTAAATACCCAGTTTAACCCAATTGAACCATATGTCTATGTCAACCAAATTATCTGGATTCATTAAGTTTAAGTTCCAATTATGGCTACCCCCGCCCGACATGTATATGTCTATCCTGTAAGGAAATCTATTAAAGGGTTATCTATCCTCAAGGAAGATCGTGAACTATTAAGTCTAAGGCTGAAACCTAAAATTCATTTGTCAAGTTTATTTTAGATTTACCATATCAATCTTCTTGGTGATCAGACAACAAGAAGCATTAAGCTTAAGACTTAATAAGTAAACCTTTAAATTACCCAAACTATAAAATAACCCCTTATAAACCAGTGATATTAGAATTCATCACAACCCCAGATAACTAACTTAGTTACGACACATAACTAGGGCTAGTAAAAACTTAAATAAAATAAAAGACATAAAGTAAATGCTGAAAAGTAAATTGCTGAAAAGTAAATGACGGAAAGTAAATGCTGAAATTAAATACTGAAAATTAAATGCTGAAAGTAAATTGCTGAAAAGTAAATTGCTGAAATGTAAATGCTGAAAGTAAATTGCTGAAAAGTAAATAAAGTAAAAGTAGAATAAAAGAAAATGCTGAGGTAAAAGATCCACTTTTATTACTTCTATTTTAGATATCTCCCTTAATATAATATATTAACTTTGCATGATAATTACCAACCAGCCATATAGGCGGTATCCAGATTAAGTCAAATTAATAATTAATTACCAACCAACTAATCAGGCGGTATCCAGTTTAGTAAAAGTACAATAAAAGAAAATGCTGAGGTAAAAGGATCCACTTTTACTATTTCTATTTTAGATATCACCCTTAATATAATATATTAACTTTGCATGATAATTACCAACCAGCCATATAGGCGGTATCTAGATTAAGTCAAATTAATAATTAATTACCAACCAACCAATCAGGCGGTATCCAGTTTAGTCAGGTTAAAACCAATTTAAATAATTACCAGCCGACCAATATGGCGGTATCCTCGTTAAGTCATGTTTTAACTAGTTTATATATTATAATTAAGGGAGATTAATCTAAATATTAGTAATAAAAGTTTTACCTTTTACCCCAGCAAAGGGGAGTTACCTCCTCATTACTGAAAAGTAAAAACTGAAAATTAAAGAAAGAAAAGTATTGTGCGTAAAAGTAAATTGCGGAAAGTAAAAACTGAAAAGTAAAGAAAAGAAAGTGCGAAAGCGGAAATTAATTACTGAAAGCTGTAAATAAACAAACAAGATACAATATTCTTAGTATTCTTAAGGAATTCCTTAGAAGAAAGTATGAATTTACAAATGAAATGGCTTGGTATTTATAGGCAAAATTTTGCCTGCATCAAATCATCCACCAAATCCATTATTAATTGCTCCACTAATTGCTCCACCAAATCCATTATTAATTTCTCCACTAATTGCTTATCATGTTTGGTGGTGATTTGATAATTTTTATTATTTATTTATTAATTTCTTTTTGCTTTGAAAATGATTGAAAATGACTTTAATAATTACACACAACACACTTCTAGATGGTTCATCAATTTCGGGCATGAAATCTTCCGAATTCGAAATTATTTTGTCTTTCAAAGTTGTAGATACTTGAGTCTTATTTAATCTGGAACTTGAATCAACTCAATCCGATATCTGAGTAAAAAAGTTATGCCCAAAATACGACATATGCGCAAAATTGGAATTTCCAAAACTGCACTTCGTTAAAACGCCCTTTCAAGTTTCCAATCTCCAAAATTAATATGTCAAGTCCAATTTTTGCTCTTATTTGACCCACATTTCATCCTAAATGATTTCATTATGTCCCAATATTATTTTATCTGCAAAATAAACTAAAACACATCAAAACGTTCATCAAACCCGAGAAACTAAACAAAATATTAAGTAAAAGAGGCGGTAAATATTGATATATTTTCCGCTCATCAAGCACGTTCGAACTAAGTCATCTAGTGGCTCCACATAAGTGATGTGTTCGATATACCATTCGAATGAAATTAATGTATATGCTTGTGGAAGGTTCGTTCTAGGATTCGAACGAGATTTGTATTCATTGCACGTTTAAGGTTGCATTTGAATAGAATCGTCCAGAGACTTCACAATCGACCATAGAAGGTTACACCGGTGGGTGGCTGACGGTGCTCTTAAAAGTGCAGAAACGGCAAGTGAAAAGAGATAGAAAAAGGGGCGTGGTCAACCCATCTCAGATCCGACTAATTTCTCTTACTCATTTGGCACGCCACCTATCAAATCGAAGTTTATGAGAAGTACTTCAAGCATGTGAAGTCGGTTTTGTCGATCGGTGCTCGAATTTGCAGAAAACAGAGTAAGAATAGATGATGAATAGTGATGCTCTCAATCCAAGTATTCTGATTCGAGTTCTGTCAGTTCCTACACGTTCATGGACGCGAGGGGAGTTTATTAGTACCCCAAAAGTTCGATTTGACCAAGGATTTGGAGTTTTTGGCAAGATCAAGTATGTCACCCATACCTTGATTATTTGATATGTTAGCTTATATTCTACATACCTAAAGTAATTGTTATGTGGGAGCTTATGTGTATATATATATATATGTATATGTCTGTATGGGTATGAATGTAATCGTTTTAGAATAAAGTGAACTATATTTTTTTGTTTCCTAGATTGTAAGTTAGTTGTCATTGATTGTTGAAAGTGTAGTGGGGTGCAATACGTTTTATGAGAGTGTGTACGTGTGATCTTTTTGAAATGTACAGAAGTGGGGCCGTGTCTTGAGTTTGACAGTTAAAGTATAGTTATGGGTATTTGATCACGTCGATGGTGATTTGAGGATCTGAGATCATCTAAGATTATGTTGTACAAGTGTTTATAGAGATTTGGAATGTTCACGCTAAAGCGAGGATAGCTAAGATGTGGTCTGGAAACGGAGGTCGAGATAAGATGGTTTTTTTGTTTAAGAAGTATGATATCCAAAAGGATTGGAAATATATATATATCTGTAGGTGCATGCATCTTTATAGAGATTATGGATAAGTTAAGTTAACTAAACCACCATGATTTTGGGGTGCATACATCCTTATAGAGATTATAGATAGGTTAAGTTAACTAAACCACCACGAGTTTGGGTTGGCTAAAGCCATGGGCATGGGTGATTTGGTTCAAAGCCACATAATCATTTGTTATGGATCTATATGGTTACATATATATATATATATATATTAAGTTAAAGGTATGTAGTTAATGTGTGTGTGATCTGATTTTTTATCTGTTTCAATATACTGGTCATTTGATAGCGTTTGATAACTCTGAATGTATTGTGTGATGTACCTGACCTGTAGGCTTCTTGTTTAAAGACGATGGATAAATGTGTGTTCTATGATGTATCTGAAATGTGAATGAATATCTATGTCTTATGTTTTATGAATATTTTTGGTTTCTAACATTTCTGATATTTTGTGTTTTGGGAAGATCGTTTTCAAAAGAGTTATGTTTTGTATGAGAAATATTTGATTTTTTTATTATGCTTTAACGTGATATGTTTCTGCCATGGTTGTGGGACACAGAAACTGGATGACGCATGCTATCCCGGGCTTGCGGCCCGGTCGGGAGTACGGAGTAGCCACGGGGGACTAAACCGGAGAATAATGGAGTCGCCACCCGGTGTGAACCGGGAAAATGAGATTTAAGGCCGCACTCACCCCTCGCAAGGGAAGACCTCAAACCGTTGGGTTCAGAATAGTCTCTTACTCATGCCACTTGTAATGAAAGGATTTATGTAATAATTTAATCAGGCTTAAGTATCACTTATTTCCAAGAGTATCATGCTTCTAAATTCACATGTACAAAATAAAACTTACACCTAAGTTTACATATATTTCACATTTAAGATTGCATGCTTGAAAGGAGCGACAAACATACAACTTCACTGGCATATTATATTCAAGAAAACACAAGCACACATACTAACCACACAAGCACACATGTGAGCACCTTCTCAAGTGGTACGTGGAATTGTATCCCAAGTACAGACCGTACTACCGTCCATTCGGAATCGGCTACGGAATTTATGTCTGGGTTTCCATCCGATATACCACAAGAAATAATACTCAAATATTATCATGACATAGGTATATGAATCGTAATACATTAAACACATTGTATTCATACATGTGGGGATAGCTACTAGGAAAACTATGTATAGAATCTGATGAAAAGGACTCAGTTCAGTGGGTGCGTGTTCGCGTAGCGTTTGAAAATGCGTTCGAACGGTAAACAGAAGGTTCGCGTTCATATAGCGTTCGAGAACGCGTTCGAACGGAACCAGACTCGATGCATGATAAGACTAAGAAAGTGCGTGTGCGTTCGCGTAGCGTTCGAGAACGCGTTCGAACGGTAAACAGAAGGTTCGCGTTCGTATAGCGTTCGAGGACGTGTTCGAACGGAACAGACCTGATGCATGATGAGACTAAGAAAGTGCGGGTGCGTTCGCGTAGCGTTTGAGAACGCGTTCGAACGGTAAACAGAAGGTTCGTGTTCGTATAGCATTCGAGGACGCGTTCGAACGGAACCAGACCTGATGCATGATGAGACTAAGAAAGTGTGTGTGCGTTCGCGTAGCGTTTGAGAACGCGTTCGAACGGTAAACAGAAGGTTCGCATTCGTGTAGCGTTCGAGAACGCGTTCGAACGGAACCAGGCCTGATGCATGCAACACAAAGAATAAAGACAACAATGTCAAGCTCAGTATGTCCGATTAAACATATCTTGCATTCAACCGAACACACATAAATCGGCACGGCAAAACATCGTGGTAAAGGGCTTTGACCCCTCCCCATAGGGGATCTTTTATTCCACTTACTAAGCCCATGCGCTCGATTGAATCATGCATACAAAGAATTAAAGCAATAATATCAAACTTAGTGTGTCTTATTGAACGTATCTTGCATTCACCGAACACACATCAACCGGCGCGGCAAAATATCGTGGCAAAGGGGTTTAACCCCTCCCCATAGGGGATCTTTTATTCCACTTACTAAGCCCATGCGCTCGATTGAATCATGCATAAATAAGCAACATGCAGAATTTAAGTGACGAAAAATAAATAAACCAAAGCAACAAAAAACAAAAGAGGGTGCCGTTTACTCAAGCGGTACGTGGAGTTGTATCTCGAGTACAGATCATACTACCGTCCATTCGGAATCGGCTATGAAATTTATGTCCGGGTTTCCATCCGATATACCGCGAGAGTTGACACATCTCTCATTTTATTCCAAAGCCACAACATACAACATCTCATAATTCATGCATATTTATCTACTCAAGGGCCACAACATACATTTCAACATGACGGTCATGCAAGCAATATTCAATACATAGTAAAACAGAAAACGAGTGTGGAAAATACCCTCAGGTCTAACCTTTTTGCCAACTTTCAGGCTTGCGTTTCACGGACGTCGGAAGGGTACAGCTCCTCAACTTCTCCGGTTCACTGGTTTAGCGTCCTAGCTCACTGCCTTGCTGTTTTGCTTGCTGTTCGGTCTTCGTTCTGCTGCTGTTCGGTCTCTGCTTTGCTACTCACTGTTCAGGTCACCTGTTTTGACGTTTCAACGAACTGTTTCGAGTGTTTTTCGTGGTTTTTAGTGTAGTTTTGTGTGGTTATTTCAAGGATTATAAGTGCAGTTTATGTTACTGTTTTAAGGGATTTTAGGGACTGTTTTGGGAGTGGTTTGGGCTGCTGTTTGGAGGTATATTTTCGGTGATGGAGGGCTACTGTATGGGGAGATTTTCGGTGATGGGTGGAGGTTTAGGAGGGTGCTGTTTTCGGTTATGGAGTGGAGGAGATGAGGGGAATGGTTTGTGTTCTTCCTATTGCTATTGCCGTGAGTGGCTAAGGCTCTTTGTGTTATGATTTTTCTGTGAGTTATCTGTATGAGCTAGGGGGTGCATGTCTTGGTTAGGGGTTGTTTATATAGAGAAGGACTAGGGTTTCACCTTATCTCACAAGGAAGGGATTTGATTTTGTGTTGAGCAAGGAAAGTCAAAGATTGAGGGGGGACAAATTTGGCTTAGATTAGGAATACAATATCTTTAATTTGTTATGATTGATTTTAATTAGGCATGACATCTTTTTAATTTAGTATGTGATTTGTTTAGTTTGGTATATAATATATTTGATTTATCTTTATTAGGTATGCAATTTCTTTAATTTGTGTAAGTATTTTTATTATTTTGGTAGGTGATTATTTAGATTTTATTTGTTTTATTTAATTTGGTATATGACTTAATTAATTATTTTATTTAATTACATTATCTAATTAATATTTAATTTAATTTCCCATGTGTTTTATTAATTGGGATGTGTTTTATGGGCTTTGGGGGGCTAATTGGGCTGGGGTGCGAGGCTAGCAGCAAAACCAGAAATACCGACTCCGTTCGAACGCCCATTCGAACGCTACACGAACGTCCGCAATCTTCCTGACGTTCGAACGAAGTAACGAACGCAGCACTAACGAAGACAGTGAACTTGTGAAATGAACTTGATGACGTACTTATTCTGAATTTCCCCTTCCGACCTCCGTTTCCCGCAATATCCTTAGCTAAAAAGGTAGTGCCTCCAACTGAGACTCATCATCGGGTTTCACATGCGAAAATGCAATGCCTACAATGGCGCTTGTACTAAGTTTAATGGTTTTATGATTTTGAACCCACCATGGCACTTATAATAAGAAAATATTTTATATTATCCTATTACAATTAAAAAATTATTAAATTAATAAATCTATTAAATAAGAACCATGCTATAACAAAAAAAAAATATTATACTATCCGATTAATTTTTGAATAATATCACAGATAATCCGGCAAATATATATATATATAATTTAAACATTTCTAAGCTTTCTAATTGCGTCACGTGACACCTAAACTCTACAATTAATTTTTTTATTACCTATTATAATAAGAAAATATAATATAATATTCTATAAAATAAAAATATATGTGACTCATAATATTTACAATTAATGTTTTTATTATTAAATTATAAAATTAAAATAAAAATTATTAAAATAAAAAATCTATTACAATATAAAATATAATCTCCTATTAAAATAAGAAACCTAAATAATAGCCGCCCACAAAACCTAGATAATTTTTTGGATTTCAGGTCTATTGTTATGTGTTATTTTATTTTGAATTATTTTATAAGTTTATTTATTATTTAATTTACTTTAGGATACAGACTTTGACTATTAACTCTTATACAGAGATTATAAATATTATTTAAAAACTGATAGACAAACGAATGATGAATAAATATTACGTGTAAGTAAAGCAAATGTCTCATTTATACTATAAAATCGACAAGATCCGAGGCACTTAGAAAATCAATACCTAAAATATATATTTAATCTGAATAAAGTGCAAACACCTTACTAGTAAAAAACAAACATAAAACAATAAATTAAAACTCCAATCACTACTACTAATTTCTCTTAATTAAAAAGAAAATGAATTCACGCATTAGGAGTATATTATGGCACATGAGGAATTTTGTGGTACTGCTCTAGTAACCCACATTAATTTAGAGCCGGTGAACCACAAAACCTTACCAACATAAGAATATAACAGAATGGAGTTCTGAAATAATATAACGAAACACTTGAATTGGAGTTCTGAAATAATATAACGAAACACTTGAATCTGACAAGAAAAATCTAATAATAAAACTAACATATAACAAACAGAATAAAAAATATATATATATAAATGTGAAAAATACAACATAATAAAACTCAATCATAACCATTCCTTAAACTAAAGCTACTCTAGCTCCGCGGAGCGTTTCAAAATCAAAATAGATCCCAAAAATAACTATGTTCAGGCCTCTAAAGAAACAACAATTCAATCTATCACGATACGACACTATGAAGATTTTATTGGCGAACAACATCTCAATATAACTACTATCAAGAACCCACAGCACAGCTAGAAACATAGCAACTTAAAAACTACACCAAAATCCAAACTAAAGACACAAAACAGACACTAACACATAATAATAAGATCAAATAAAACAGACAATAAAAGCTAAAATAATAAAAATAACTTAAAATAAAACAAGCATTTTTTTGTAATCGTTGGAAACCCTATCGCCAAACCACCCCTTCCGGGCTTAAGAGGATTAGGTAAAATCTTCGGTTGTCTCAGGTTCTTACAAGAAACACCCTCTTGGATTGGAACTCAGACCTCAATGTGAGATCCTGAACCTTACACCACCAAGCCACGCTCCTTGAGGACCAAGAAGAAAATAAACACGATAATAACAAAAAAAATATAACGCAACAGTATAAAAAAGAAAAAGAAAAAGCAACAAGATCCGACCAGAGAGGGGGCTTCCATCTCTAGTCGGAAAGCCTATTTTAGACGTTGGTGCTTTTCCACGGAGATGTGGAGAATTTAGTTTTTAAGGAGTGTAAAATATTTTCTTAAAAGTAATATTTGTCCCCACTATGTGTTGTAATAGTTGCAGGACAAATATATTCTAGGATACAACAAATTTAGAGATGCAACACAACACTTGTTGGATTTCTACTTAAAAACTCTTTATGTGAAATTTTTTTATGTGTTAATCTATCAATTTCGTACTCTATTTATAGGCAACTAATATTTACCTCCAAAAAAGATACATTTTAATCATGCTTTTCTGAATCAGCGTCTCATTGTGCACGAATGAAAAGTCATTATCGCAATCATATGCACGGGCTTCATATTATCGTGACAATGACTACTCATTGGCACGACAATATAAGTCTGAAAGCCCTTTTTGTATCAACGTCTCATTGTCGCACCAATGAGTAACCATTGTCGCGACAATATGAGTTAGGATGCAATTTCATGTCTCTGCCTTTCATTTTCGCGCCAATGATTACCCATTGTCGCGACAATCTAAGACATCATGTCTTTTTCATTCCAGAATACACGAAATCAGTTTTTTTACTTAACTTTGCCTTTGAGTTTCGTTTTTGTTTCAGGACCATTGCCCTCGAGACCCCACAGGGGCGCTACCCCTCGACCTACCGAAACCTTTCCAAGAAGTTATATCCCTAATACATATGTTGGCTTTGTGATGCATTTGATGCAAGCCACATATGAAGAGCTTCACAACATGTTACGCTCGACAGAACATGATTTGAAGAAAACGAATCTCACTTTATACCTCCATGGTGGAGCAAGATCTTCAAAGACTTCTAGGAAGTGTAAGAAGATTAAAATAAGAAATTAGAAGAATGACTCCAAGAAAGAAACTGTAAGACCGCGTGTAGCTCGTGATGCATGTCTACATTACCAAAAATCTGGACACTGGAAACATGATTGTCCAGAGCTGAAAGGAAAGCAGGAACCCCAAGTACGCTTTGTATTTTTCCTATTACTAACATCTGATTACCTTAGATGCAAATAGTGGTTGGGTGTTAGACACTGGTAGTCCCACTCATATTTTGAACTCTATACATGCCATGAGAGTTAAAAAAAAAAGCTGAACAAATGGGAGATCCATCTTAGAGTTGGGAATGGCGAGACATTGGAGTCAAGACCATAGGAACGGTAATTCCAGATCTCCCTAATAGATGTAAATTAATTTTACATGACTTTTATTATCTACCCTCTCTTATCGGACAGATAATATCGTTATCAATATTGGATAAAGAGGGATATAAATTAAACATTAAAGATAGTGTTTTATGTGTATATGATAAAGATAACTATTTGATATGTGAATGTTCTTTATCTAACAGTCATTATGTTTTGGAAACATATCGAAATGTCTTTAATGTAAAGAAAAATATAAGTAAAAGACCTTAATTAAATAATACTGAATTATGGCATATGAGATTGGGCCACATAGGTATTAGACGCCTATCAAAATTGGTTAAGGATTGTCTGATTGAAGATCTTACCTTAGATCTTTATCCGATTTGTGAGTCATGTATCTAAGGGAAAATGACAAAGGCCTTATTTCTTGGTTTTAGATATCGTGCTGAATATTTATCAGAGCTAGTACAAAGTGATGTTTGTGGTCCATTAAATCATGTCGCTCATGATGGTTCAACATACTTCGTGACTTTCACTGATGATAAGTCAAGATATAGTTATGTCTATTTGATGAGACATAAATTAGAAACATTTGAAAATTTTAAAATATTCTGAAACGAAGTTGAAAAAATCGGTAAATTCATCAAGTTCTTTTGATCAAATCGAGGTGGTGAATTTATAAGCAACGAATTCAGATGTTATTTAAGGGATAATGAGATTCTTGTCCAATATAGCCCACCAAGAACTCCTCAACACAATGGTGTGTTTGAGCGGAGAAATCGTACTTTATTGGATATGGTGCGATTTATGATGAGCTATACATATATTTCATATTATATTCGGGGTTGCACTTTACTTACAGTTGCCTACATACTTAATAGAGTTCCATCGAAAGCTATTTCTACGACCCCATTTGAGATATGGTACGGTAGAACTCCAAGTCTTAGGTATTAAAAGATTTGGGTTGTCCCGCATACGTTAGATTTACACAGCGGGATAAACTAGCACCCATTGGGTATAAATATAGGTTCGTTGGATATCCTGAAAATTCTTTAGGATATCAATTCTATGATTCTAAGCAAAGAAATATTTTTATTGCTCGTTTTGCCACTTTTCTTGAAAATTAGTTTTAGAGAGAAAGTAGGAATTGTAGAAAGATTGAACTCGATGAGTTTGATCCCAATATTGAGGAACCTGAGATGGAACCAGAGATATAATTAGGTGAATGATCTACAACACATGTTCTATATAAGTCGAATATAATATAAAGGCCTCTAGAGAGAATATTTTTAACATCTGATGCGAGCCTTGCTGTTCTCCTCTCAGAGAAAATGGATCCGAGTATGTACAAACAATCGATATTGGATATCGATTCGGGAAAATAACAGGAAGCCATAAAATCTGAGATGGATTCTATGAATGAAAATCGAGTTTAGGACTTGGTTGAACCTCTTGAAGGAGTTAAACCTATTGGTTGTAAATGGGTTTATGAAAAGAAACGAGGGCCTGATGGAAAGGTGAAAACCTTTAAGGCCCGACTGGTAGTGAAATGTTACACTCAAATTCATGGGATTGACTGTGAGGAAATTTTTTCACCAATAGCCATGCTAAAATCCATTAGGATTCCTTTAGCCATTGTTGTATATCATGACTATGAGATATGACATATGTATGTGAAAACCGCGTTCCTAAATGGATTCCTTGAGAGGATATCTATATGGAACAACCAGAAGGTTTCATATCCAGTGAGACTTCAAACTTAGTTTGTAAGCTTAAGAAGTCTATTTATGGACTTAAACATGCATCTCGAAGCTAGAATCGTCATTTTGATGAGATAATTTAAATTATCTGGATTCATCAAGAACGAGGAAGAATTGTGTGTTTATAAGAAAGTTAATGGGAGCATGATAGTATTCCTTGTATTGTATGTAGACGATGTCTTTAACTTTGGGAATGATATAGGATTGATTCAAAGTGTGAAAGCCTACCTTTGCAAGAACTTCTCCATGAAAGACATGGGTGAAGCTTCCTATATACTAGGTATAAGGCTCTATCAGGATAGAGTAAGGAAGCTTTTAGGGTTGTCGTAATCCACGTACATAGATAATATGTTAGAAATGTATGGTTTTACCAACTGTAATGCAGTAAATATATATTTTCGTTACGATATACATCTTTCAAAGTAAATGGCACCTCAGACTGAGGAAGAGAGAGTTAGAACATATAACTTGTCATATGTTTCTTGTATTGGAAGCATTATGTATATTATACTATGCACAAGATGTGATATCAGTTTCGGTGTTGGTGTTACTAGCTGATATCAATCTGATCTGGATAATAATCATTGGACAATCGTGAAACATATCCTGAAATATCTTCAGGGTACTTAGGATAAGTTTCTCATAAATGGAGAAGATGAACTACAAGTTAAGGGTTATATAGACTCCAATTTCCAGGGAAATCTGGATGATATAAAGTCTACATTTGGATACATATTTACCCTTAATGGCAGTGCGGTTAGTTGGCGATGTTCAAAGCCAGGCTCAACAGCTGATTCCACCACTGAGGCAGAATTTATAGCAGCTTTGGAAGCTACTATAGAAGTTGTTTGGATTAGAAATTTTATCACAGAACTTGTCATTGTGCCAAGTATTATAGATTCGATCCCATTATATTGTGATAATAACGAAACCATTGCGCAGGCTAAGAATCCGAGAACACATTCCTAGTTTAAACATGTCGAAATGAAATATCGCGTGATTATAGAAATCATTGAATGAAAAGACATAGTGGTCTTGAAGGTTCAAGGACAAGGAAACATAGCAAACCTGCTTACTAAGGCCTTACATTCTAAATTATTCGATAAACATTGGGAGGAGATTGAACTTCGGTACCATCTGGATTGACACTAAGTAAGTAGGAGTTTGTTGGAGTTGGTGCTCGGAGCACCAATCCGAATAATGTATTATTTTTTATATTTTATTTCTTACTAATAAAATAACTATATTTTCATTTCAACCTTGTTAATGGTAATATCATAATGCATATTAGGTTGATATATAAATATGTTGAGAATGACATCAACCTAAGAATAGCCATGTAGTAATACTGGACATTGGGTGGTCCGATATTGGGATAGTATTACTATTATAAATTATTCTTAAGGTAAATATTCTTAGTCATTGATTTTGGTATACATTCGAATTCCTATGACCGAGAACACTATCACATGTTGTATATTGGACTTGGAGTTCCAATGGTTTAACCCAATGTACCGTGAGCAAAGGAAACTCGTATAGACATGTGAGTATTCGTTGGAGCGAATACTGAATGATTCACAGGTGATTCCTAATAGTTGGAAGTACACACCACCGTCAATAGGAATCTCCTTGAGTCAAATAGCATATATGATCCTAAGACTATATGATAGCATTGATTTTGTGTGTGATCCTCCAAACTTTTATGCCATATATATCAGAGACCTTTCATGGTCTGACATCTAGATATTTGTTGGGTGTGGACCGATGCACTTATTAATCAAGTGCGTATCAAGACATGATTTGTCGGCCTATATGTGTACCATAAGGGGTTAAGGTATCCAGGTGATTAATCACGATTCTTAAGACTTTAACCAAAGCCGATCACCTAGGGTGGATCACATGTATCAGAAATAATGTTCTGATTAGTTGTAAAGAATCGTGGACATGTCAAAAATATGAGATGTGCACCTTGAAAACTTGACGGTGTAATCTATGTTTCCTAACCACAACTCGAATAGTCTATGACAGATGGATTGTTCAACATATGTGATGACCTCGACTTGTATAGTTCAGAAAGGTCGTTCGTGTTCTTCACGAATTCGGAGGTGGCCGAATTGCGTCGTATGAGCTAGGCTTAAATGACGAACGTGTCTGGATTTAGAGATTCACACAATATGAAGTGTACTCGTTGAGTATTTGGGTAGCCGATGATAAATAATATTTGATATTATGATTATCAATTAAAATAAATAAGCATTAGTGGATAACATTAATTATCTAGTTTGAACCAATTGGATTAATTGGATTAATCTAAATCACACAAGGGTTTTATTGTAATTTTATAAATATCTCTACCATCAGAGGATATTTTGGAAATTATAAATATGTAATAATAGGTGTATTTATCTTTATTTAATTGGATTAAATTAAAATGATAGACAATGAGCTAATCAATTGGTTAAACTTTGTCTTGATTTAATTGGATTAAATCAAAGTGGTAGACGAATGTGATTAGTTACATCTAATTTTACATATTTGGACAAATTGGATTAAGTTCACCTAAAAGTTGATTAGAAATTTTATTAAATAAAAAATGCATAAGCTTCACTATAAAAGGCAAGCTTGAGCAAGTTCTTAATTAAGCTTGAGAAAGCTAAAGCAAGTAAGAATTGGAGACATTAGCCTAAGTAAAATAGGTGTTTAGAGAAGCTTTGGAAGTTCTCTACATTTTTCAAAGTGTTTAGAGAAGCTTCAAAGTTCTCTATATTTTTCAACAAGAAGAAGAAGATTGGATCTTGGAATCAATTACTAGGCAAGTTTAATCTTTTCTAAAGCTATGTTTTCATCAGTGAGTTATCATTAGTGAAACATATAGTGATGTATTATAAATTGGGTTTATAATAACATAGCTTAAAGTTGAAATTCGGCTAATAAATTGTATGTGGATGCTTTGGAAGCATAAGCACGTTATGCTTGTGATTGAGTCAAATGTTTATGTTGAACATAAATATAAAATTAGAGTTTGGAACTCTAGATGAAAGCTTGGAGTTATGGTACCATTATAAAATCATTTGACTACCTTTGAGTGACCTATAATTGTTTATGAGTCATTTCATTGTGGGATTCTATTTTGATTTGTGTTTTGATTCAAATGAATACATGTATATATCTAGATAATATATATATATATATATTGTATAACATGTGTTGAGGTTGGTTTTGAAATTAAATAATTTTTAGAAGTTTTAAAAATATTTAAGGTTTTTTCAAAAAAAAAACAATAGTGTGAAAGTCGAGCATGTCGTGCAGCAACGCAGGAGCAGCTTGCTACTGCCAACATCATGATTTGTATGCTGCTTTCGAGCATGTGCACGCTCAGCCCGGGGGATGCATGTTCTCTCCGTTTTTTTTCCCGATTTGACTTTTCCGGACTCTGATTTATCCCTATTTTTCCTATACACTCGTAATGAAATATAGTATTCCATTAAAATATTTAAAAATACACTTATGCTCAATTACCATGGGTTAGACCCGTTTGCACTGCACATGAAATTATATGACCCTAAGGGTCCCACTATCGCCCTAACAACTACACCATCTGAAATTGTTGTCATATATACTCATGTCTCGGGCTTATATGTCTATATTTTTTTTTTATTATAGATCTTCCTTAATGCTCTAGACATAGTAGCTTCACTATCACAATACAAAGAAATATGCGACATCAGTTGTAGCCATAAATTTATATCTAGTAATAAATTTCTCAGCCACTCTGCTTATTTACCTGCTACTGCCAAAGAACCAAACTCCTACTCTATAGTATAGTGAATTATGCATGTTTGTTTCTTAGAATCCCATGAAACATCTCCTCCATACAATGTAAATATCCATCATGAAGTTGATTTATTATCACTTACATTAATAATCCAACTAGTATCACAGTATCATTCTAGGACAGCTAGAAACTTATCATAGAATAATCCCAATGCTTGTGTTCTTTTAAGGTATCCAAGAACCCTAGCAATAGTCTTCCAGTGTTCAACACTTAGATTGTTCGTATATCTTGAGAGCTTACATACTGCAAATGATATATATGGTCTAGTGCAATACATAGTATACATTAAGCTTCCTATTACACTAACATATTCCAATTGAGCTACCGTTCTCCCTAAATTTTCAGTTAACCTACATAATACATCATATGAAGTATTTGCTTAATTTATAACCAGTGATTAAATCTGCTAATCACTTTGTCAATATAATGTGATTGACATAAAGCAAAACCCTCATTATGTTTCTTAACTTTGATACCCAAAATAGTATTTCTTCATTTAGATATTTCATCTTAAATCTTGAGGAAAGATTTTTCTTAGTTTTATCAATTCATATCATATTTGTACTTATGATAAACATGTCATTGACATATAAACACAGTATGACTGACAATTCCTTTATAAATTTGGTGTATACACACATATCGACACCATTATGTTGAAAGTCATTTTGAAGAATAACTTCAGCAAATTTTTCATGCAATTTTTTGGGTGCTTTCTTTAAGCCATATAGTGAATTCTTTGGCACACAAACTTTCTTTTCATTTCCGATTTTGGTGAGCATCGGTTCCGGTTCTACCCGGAATCAAAAGGAACAGGATTGATCTTTTGGGTTGCTGGCTTGTTGTTGTTTGCTAAAATAAATATGGAATCGAACCGGAACCAAATTGGAACTGATTAATTGGATACCTTATTTAATTAGGTAGGTTCTGATTTCACTTAGTTAGGAACCAATTTTTTTCGAGTAGGTTCCGGTTCCTTGCGGAACCAGAATCAAAATTAGTTTTGTTTATTCCTAATTTTCGGGAAGTATAAAACCAAGAGGTTGCTCCATGTACACTTCCTTATCAAGATCTCCATTTAAAAATACAGTGTTAACATCTATTGATGCACATGTAAATCATATATGGAAGCTAAAGCTAGCAATAATCTTATAGAAGATATTCTAGCTACCGATGCATACGTGTCAAAATAGTCTACAACTTTTTTGACTAAATCCTTTAGCCACAAGCCTAGCTTTAAAGGTTTGAATAGATCCATCATTATTATATTTTCTTCCAAATACCCATTTACATCCAATAGGTTTAGATCCTGGAGGCAAATCCACTATGGTCCAAGTTCTATTAGCAATAAGAGAATCCATTTCATCATTAATTGTCTCTTTCCAGAGTACAACATCTCTTGAAGACATTGCTTCTTCAAAGAATTTCAGATCATCCTCTAAATTTAGTAACATGGGTTTATTGTTTGTTACTTTATCTTGTTGCCTTCAATAAAGAAGACAACATCTTGAAAATATATGAAATCGGGATTTAACTTCTTTAATTTCTTAGGTCTTTGACTTATTCTAGGTTTATTAGGTATTACTTTCTCTGTCATTTTGTTCATTGAACCTTGTTCTTGACTTTTTTTCATTGTTCAACTCTTGTGTTTGTCTAGAGATTTCAGTAGAATCATCATAAGATAACGTATCTTCAAATAATTCAACATCTCTGGATTCTACAATTACATTAGATTGTAAATCTAATAGCTGATATGCTTTTGAATATTGTGCATATCCAACAAACACAATCTTAAAGGCTTTTGGTCCTAACTTAGTCTTTTTAGGATATGAGACCTTATAATAAGCTAAACAACCCCATACCCATAGGTATCCAAGATTAGGCTTCCTATTATTCCAAATTTCATATGGAGATGATTTTAATTTCGTAGAAGGTATTCTATTATGTACATGGCATGCTGCAAGTAAAGCTTTTCCCCCCAAACTTAAAGATAGTTTGACATTTAACAACATAACATTATCCATTTCAACCAATGTCTTATTCTTCCTTTCAGCCAAACCATTTTGTTGTGGTGTATATGGAGCACTTGTTTGGTCAATAATTATATTACTTTCACAACAAATAATAAATTCATTGTCAAAATATTCACCACCTCTATCACTTCGTAGAGATTTTATTCTTTTTGCTTTTTGATTTTCAATCTCATTTTTATAAAATTGAAACATATTAAATGCTTCAATCTTGGATCTCATTAAAAAACACAAGTGCACCTAGAGGCATCATCTATAAAAGTGATAAAATACTTATTTCCTCCTCTAGTTAACATGTCATTCAATTCACAAATATCTAAGTGCACCAATTCCAAAATAAACGTATTTCTACTTATTTTAGGAAAATATTTCTTGATCATTTTAGCTTGTACACATATTTCACATTTTTCTTTTACTTCATAAATTAATTAATCTCTATTTAGACATGAGTTTCAACGACCAAAAATTAACATGTCCTAAAAGATTATGCCATAAAGTAAAAGAGTTAAGCATATAAATGGAAACATTTGTATTATTATTATTAATCAAAGTATTATAGATATTGAGTTTGAACATCCCCTCATAAGAGTACCATTTCCTAAAAAAGACTCCATTCTTAGACAAGATTAACTTGTCTAAATCTAAGACAGCTTTTATATCCTTTTTACACAACAGATTAGCAGACACTAGATTCTTCCTAATTTCTGGTACATTAACACATTCACCAAAATTAGTTTCTTGCCAGAGGTAAATTGAAGTTATACACTTTTACTTCCAAGGACTTTGGCGGAATTGTTATTCCCCATTAAAATCTTGTGTTCCTCATTTGAATCCTCACATTGTTTTAATTGGGACCTATCATTGCATACATGTATTGTGGATCCCGAATCAAACCACCAATCTTTTGGGATATTGTTGCTGCCATATGTAATTCTATAACCATGCCAATGTGTAAATCTGTTACCATTGCCACTATTTTAGAGGTATCATTCTCAACAACATTTGTTGTGTTATTTGTTGTCACGTGCTTCTTCCAAAGAGTACAATCACGCTTGAAATGCATTTCTTTCCACAATGATAACAAGTTTTATTCTTCTTGCCTTTGTTGGCATTATCAGTTTCTTAGGCTTTCCTTTTATTCTTGTTTCTATCAGAATGAACATAGTTCACTTTCGATCCTAGTTCAGTAACCAAATTTTTTTTCTCACACACGGGTTTCTTACTCAATCCATATCTTATTTTTGAGTTGATCAATTGTGAAAATTTTCGAAATGTTGAGAAGTTTCGTTATGTAATTATTCCAAGTTGAAGGCAATTTTGCTATAATTACCCTTATTTGCATAACCTCAAAAACATCCACCTTCAAATCCTTCAATTTGGAAACGAGAACTTGTTGTTGGTATATATGCCCTAAATCTTCATGTAATGTAACAAAATTATTTGTTATGAAATAAAAGATGCATTATTCATTTATTAAATGTTTGATTTAAATCACATATTGTAAATTATATTGTTTACCCTTGATTACTGATGTGCCTTTAGACTTAGTGAATGAGTGTCATACACAAGAGGATTCAAATTTGAAAGTAATCTAAAATAGCTCATAAAGATCAAACAAAGCGGGTACTTTATTTGTGGTTTATCTATAGCCGTAATCCATTATATAATTATATGGCGACCTTGTTCCGGGATTGTCCATGTGATGACATGATAATAAAGACACCTTATATAATATGATCATATAGGTATAGACCCAAATAAAAATAAGTTTATTATAATATCCTTAAAATAAAGAAATTCATTTCAATCTACTAGATGGTCATCTATGGATTGATCTGAATCCTGAATGTACTACGAACTCCTGCATGGCAGGCTATGTCCTTTGATTTATAATGGTGAGGTTGGTGTAGCAATCCTGACCAATAGCTACGTACTTTGGGGACATGGTTTGGTGTGTAGCTAGGGACGTTTTACACATATATGGAGTTCACTCCTTCTTGCGAGAAGTAAATGAGTATCTTCCTTAAGGGTTGATTCGGTACTTGAACGATTAGAGCGCTCAAGTATTTCTACTACGAATAGAAAGATTAATATTCATAATGGTTATGAATAAATCATTCATTAGAGAATCAATGATACTTAAGGTAAACATAATTATAGGGGTATAACGGAAATTATGACCTGACTCTAATTATGAGATCCTCGTGAAGGGCCAATTCATATGTAATGACTATATCAATGGACACCGGCGCAATTCGGCTTATATTATTTATCTACTATAACGAGAGTGCAACTTTGGGTTTTAAGTGGAATAACCTAAATTTAATAATTCAGAATATTTAATTAAGAGTTTAATTAATATTTCAGGATTATCGGAGCTCGGAACTGTAGGTCCATTAGGTCCCCATACTAGCTCTATATACTGTAACAAATTACTCCAATTATATACTCTCACACATACACACACATATATATTATTAATGTGATTAATATATATTTTGTCACACATGAGACTTTATGTTAAAGTTAATATACGATTTTCATTAAATAAATGATTATGAGATAATCATTTAAAATATTAAAAGGTTTGTAATTATTAATTTATATTTTAAAATTTTATATATTATTTTTGAAATGAATAAATTAAAATTTTGATTTTAAAAATCTTTCATTTACCAAAATTGGTAGTTACACCTTTTAATAAGTAACATATTAATGTCTTGATTATAAAACTAAGAAAAATATTCTTTTTGTTACAAAAATACCAATATGGTCGAAATTTGTATAAGAAGGGGAAGTATTTGGTTTATTTTTTAACAACAAATAAAACCCTAGATATAAATAGGAAAAATATTTTCCTTTTAACCTTATCTCAATTTGATGAAACCCTAACCATTTTTGTTCCTATTTTTTCTATCAAGTGTTGAAAGAAAAAAAGGAAGAAGAAAAATGAAAAAAAATACTGATGTGACAAAAATTCTTCTTTAATCTCTAAAGTGTTTAAAGATTAAAGAAGAATTTTTGGTGGCGAGTCATAGCACGAAAGACTCATTGGAAATCAAATTAAAACACCTTTCTTTCTCATTCTTTATCTACACTGCAGTGAGTAGAAAAATCTGCTCACTGCCGCCTCTAACAATTTATTTTGGGGTTCGGTTTATTTTGTATTTTGTCAAGAAAAATTAAAGAACACAAAGGGATATTTTTTTTGATATTTTGGGGATGATTTGGAGTGATTTTATCATCCAAAACAGTGCAGAAAAATAGCAAACATCCAGCACAAAAATAGTGAGTTGTGCTCGCGAACGGGAGTATTTTCGGTGTGCAAAAACAGTCCAGATTTTGGGCTGTTGTTCAGGGGCTGAAAAATAAGCAAAAACAAAAGCAAAACAAGTCTCCAGGGGCTGGTCAGTTTCGGATTTCATAAGGGGGAATGGAGAAAATATTTCACTGTATATCTCGGTGCCTAAGCCGTTTTCGCTGCCGAAGGTAATTGGTTCCTAAAATTTGCATCAAGAGTGAGGTTGAAAAGTGTTCTTAACCTTTATCTTTTGATTGAAAATTTTATATTTTTATTGATTTATATGAGATAAAAATTGTTTTAATACATGTGATGAGTAGGCACATTCTTATATTCATGTGATGAATGTTTGCTTTTTATTCATGCGATGGATGTATTGCATTGATCGTAAATTTTTTCGGCTTTTATTTTTTGTGTTAATTTTGGTTTTGGGAATGCAAGTCCATTTTTTTACAAGTGTTGTAAATTTATTTTCGTATGTAAAATTATCAAGTTGTATTATTTTATGTAATTGGAGAGCCGATGCTGCCTACGACTCAATCCCAATCAATGGAGCAATATTTAAAGACCAAATGATGCCTTGGCAAATATTATTTTCCCTCAGTATATTGGATGGAAACCCACACGTAAATTCCATAATCAATTCCGAATTGATGGTAATGTAGTCTACACTCAGGACACAATTCCACATACCATTGGAATTTATAAGACACCTATATTAATTAAATAGTTTAATTAAATTTTGTCCCATTTGAATTTCTAAATTTTAAACTTATTTGTGAACTAAAATTTTAAGAGTTAAAATTAATTAGGTCACCAAACTAAACTAAACTAAATTAGTTTAATTAAGTAATATAATAGTTGAGACTAATGGGAATTAGTGAATAAAATTTTAAGAGTTAAAATTGATTAGATCACTAATTATGTACTAGTGTAAAATAGAGTTAATTTTTAGCAACGTATAAACTCATAGACACTAGTGAATTAAAATATTAGATATTTTAAGTAGAAACCTTTAATTTTCAAATAGTGAGTGAGAGAGAGATATATGACAATTTATCCCGCGATCTCCGTTGTTAGTCCGAAAATATGAGATTCAAAAGGCATCTAAAGACGGCTTTATTTTCGTCCCCCTAATGATGATGTCCATTTTGGATCATTATCAAGTTTGGATTCCGAGAGGATATGAACTCTAGATGTATCTGGTGAACTAACCTACCCTACGGCGTGTTGGAGTTTCTACGGCCCGAGGATCGATTATCAAGAAAGAAATAAGTGCGAATACAAACGACGAAGTTGCAGAATACTCACATCGATCGGTTGAGCGACGCGAGGGGGAACAAAAATTCGGTTTCTGCTCACTGTCAAGCTCGGCAGTGGGCTGTTGTTTGCTCCTCAAATTCGGCCATGGATCATCTTCATCAAGCTCCAAGCTTTATGATTTGATTCCAAGCTCATGGGTGGACTTCCCTATCACCTTCGCATGTCTCTCGGTGTGCTAGCTCTCGATGATTTTGCCGCAAAATCATCACACTTGCTTCCCATCTTGCTCACGGTTTTCCCAAAAAAACAGAACAAGAAATTACCCCAAAGGCGTGAGAGAGAAGAAGATTATTTGGCCCCTTGGCCGAATACCAAAAGAAGAGAGAGATTAAGTGTTAGTTGTTTGATGGTTTCTTATTTGTGTATCTAATACACAAATGTGAATTTCAAATTCATTTACCATGAATTTGGCTTTCAAAAAGTCAAGCATTTAATGCTCCAACCATTCACATCACTTCCCATCAATCAATCAAGTTGTCAAGTCACATCACTCAAAGTGACAAGTGATTTGACGCTTGAAGTGACTGATGATTTGACGCTTGATTTGACTTACGGGCCGCACTCGAATTCGAAATGCGAATACGCTCGCAAACAATCCCGAGCTCGGGTTCGCTAATTCCAAATTAACGAATTTTCAGTTGTGACGTAATTAAATGATTATGCCTAGCGAAATCACTATTCACGTCGCTAACGAATTAATTCTAAATTAACTCGTTTGCCCAAATTAAAATCTAATTTTAATTCTGTGTCGAAATCCAATTTCGTATAATATATCGAATATATTATTTTATCGATTAATTCCAAATTAATCGTTATCTCTCTTTAATTGATATTTTATCCCAGATAAAATATCTCCGCAATTAATCCCAGATTAATTTTCTCTCTCGTCTAATTAATCCCAGATTAATTAAAGTGTGAGTCATACGTCATCGGTGAATCTTCGGGAAGCGACCCATGAGATCCCCGGATATGTTGGCAGTAAATTCGGTCGTCGGACTATCGGAACACGTAAGTACCTAGTACTACACTTGTACCGATTTATAAGACAAGGTTGGCTTCTAGCAAAGCGCCATGCCTATCCAATTCTCCAGAAATATCCTTACAGGAATAGAAGGATCTATATCAGGCGTAGTAAATGTAGTATTACGTATTTCGATCCAGTATCAGATGATCACATGCAAGGCCTGGGGTGGTACAGTGTCTGCCCAGTACGAAGCATATATCGGATTACGAGCAACTAGTTTCTTTATTATCGGATAATCATGACCAAGTCATATTATCCCGACGGTTGCAACCTTTTTAGAGAACCAGTTCTGTATCCCTACGCGATCATCATCTCCATATGACTGGAGTGACACTTCCGTCTTGACATCACACCCAACACACTACGATTCTCAATATACTGAGCAGAGGCGTACACAGAACCGGTTAAAGCCCTGGACGACCAAAACCAAAGTATATTGATTATCGCAAGTATTAGCGGTGCAAGTCTCAGGTTAAGACCAAATACACCTACCCTGATTTCGGACTTCCATAGATACATAGTCATACTACCAATGGAATTCCGAGGGGGTCTATCTAGAGCGAAGCTGTTTTCCATACCATCGGTGAAACACAACCTCCAATTACACTTGCATGAGTATCCTATACCCAAATATATGAGAACTATGTCATTTGTTTGTGCCCTCACAACGCGCACAAGTGTAATACTAGTCTTTTACACATTTATCGATGTCCAATCTCGATAATACTCTGACTATGGATATTTAATGATTTATCCTTCGTTGACTGATATTGTCTCATATCATTCTCAATCCAGGAACAAATCATAAGGACATCCTATCATTTATATATCTTGGTGATCTAATCACAAATGATAAGAGTGCAATCTCCTTTGTCACATAGTTAATTTGTACAACAACACCATGATCTGTACAAATAGTGACGCTATGGGTCATAATTGTCCAACACGGTGGTACTTCACTAGTTAAGTCCAAGGATTTTGAAATAACGGGTTACAGTCACGAAGGAATGATTAAATATTCATTGAAATTCCTTGATCAAATCAAATTGTGGTTGGTTAATGTAGGAATAAGAGTTATTCCAGTATAAATTAATCAATTGAGATTGTCTCGATCTATCATGCAAATACTTGACCTATCCTGCGACGGCACTTATTTGTGGGATGATAGATTTACATGTCATAGTAATTCTGTCAGGTTTCTATTTCATTATATATGGTTCATGTGACCGGTGTAAACACACACGTATAACGCAAGCGCACGTATCATTCAAGTAGTATAAAAATATCGATCCCACGAGGACTTAATTCCTACTGTTGTTAGTAATTATTGAATCTATTTATTTACAAATATCTAATTGAGGGTGAAGAGAATGATTGCTTGATTGATTTTGTTGATTGTTGTTTTGCAAAATAAATAAATAAATAAAAAGACAAAAGAAAATACTAAGGAAAATAACAAAAGACACAAAGATCTAGGGCTGTGAATCATTCTAATATCTTTTAAAAGATGAAGTGATTATTTTATGTTTGTGTAATAAATCAGTTTACTAACCTGGAACACGAAATTATGCAAAAGCCTCTATCGATGGTCAGACGTAAATACCCAGTTTAACCCAATTGAACCATATGTCTATGTCAACCAAATTAAATGGATTCATTAAGTTTAAGTTCCAATTATGGCTACCCCCGCCCGACATGTATATGTCTATCCTGTAAGGAAATCTATTAAAGGGTTATTATCCTCAAGGAAGATCGTGGGCTATTAAGTCTAAGGCTGAAACCTAAAATCCCGATGTCTAGTTCATTTTAGATTTACCAGATCAATCTTATTGGTGATCAGACAACAAGAAGCATTAAGCTTAAGACTTAATAATTAAACCTTTAAATTACCCAAACTATAAAATAACCCCTTATAAACCGGTGATATTAGAATTCATCACAACCCCAGATAACTAACACATAACTAGGGCTAGTAAAAACTTAAAAGTAAAAGACATAAAGTAAAAATGCTGAAAAGTAAAAGACATAAAGTAAAAGCTGAAAAGTAAAAATAAATAAAATGCTAAGGTAAAAGGAATTACTTTTACTATTTACTATTTTAGATATCTCCCATAAAATAATATATAAACTTGTGATAATATTACCAACCGACCAATCTGGCGGTATCCTTTATTAGTCAGGTTTAAACCAGATTAAAATGAATTACCAACCGACCAATCTGGCGGTATCATTTTTAAGTCAATATTTTAAATAGTGAATATATTATTTTAAGGAAGATTAATCTAAATAGTAACAGTAAAAGAATTACCTTTCACCATAGCTGGGGAAGTTACCTCCTCATGGTGAATAGTAAAAACTGTAAAAAGTAAAAAAAAGTAAATTATTATATTAACAAAACGTAATTAAAATTTTTTACAAAACTAAAAACTAAAAAAATACTAAAAACTAAAAGAAACTAGAGAGATAAACTCTCTCTTTACATCAAAGAGATGAGAGAGAGTGATGTATTTAAAACTGAAATTTGAAGCTCTATTTATAGGCCCTGGTAGGCTCTGGGCGTCGCGACGCTGAAGGTCTTTGCGTCGCTACGCCAGCTTCTGTCGACGTGGCACGCTCTGGTTCGTCTGTTTGCAGATTCTGGATAAGATGATAAGGTGACACGTGGCAGAGTGGTTGGGCTTCAATTATTGTGACACGTGGCGGCTTCTGATTGGTCGATGAGATTCTTACGCCACGTGTCAGATAAGGATTACAGACTCAATGATTGATGCTGACGTGGCGGGCGGTGACGTGGCGACACGTGGCAAAGTGACTGTCGGCACCATAAAATTGCGACACGTGGCACGCTGGGATTGGTTGATGATGACATGGCGATGACGTGGTAGTTTGACTCGGTCAACCTGGTGATGTGGATGATGACGTGGCACGGCGCATGTTAGCAGATCGGCTGTGATGGTGACACGTGGCATGACGCACGTTAGCAAAGTTAAACTTTTCTCAGATTCTGACTTGTGGACCCGGCGCACGTTAGCACTGTTCGGCGCATGTTAGACGTCGCGACACTGAAGGTTTTGGCGTCGCGACGCGGAAAATTACCAAAATGCCATTTTCTTCCAATTTTCACTTTTTTGGCCCAAATCACCTCTAGAGTGTCCTGAAACTTTATTTATCTACAAAATAATACAAAACACATCAAAATATTCTCGAAACTCAAGAAACTATACAAAATATTAGGTTAAATGAGTGAGAAATAGTGATAGATTTACCACTCATCACACCCCAAACCTAACATTTTGCTAGTCCTCGAGCAAAACACAAAATAAAATAACATAATAAAATAAAATTTAACTAAGCCACTTTCGTAGGGATTACGGTTGCAACAAGCCTTTAAACCCCTAGGTGTCCATAGTGGACGAGTTGTAGTATCGTGAGGGTTTACATCAATGATACCCACAAACATTTTACAAAAGTAAAAAGGTAGTAAAACTAATGCACACAAAAGCAAAAAGACAAAATAGATATATAAACAACGTCCTCAGAGAATGTTCAGCATCAAAGTTAGAGGAACTTTCAAAATGCATATTCCAACTAAAATCTTTTCTTTTGAACAACATATCTAAATCAGACTCAAAGTGTGTGTGTGAATAGTCCAGTAAACAGCTTCGACTCTAAGGTGTCAACTTGGTGATTTCATCTCAATTCTCAGTAGTTAATGGGTCAAACCAATCTGAGTATCTAAAGTTATCTGTTTACTATAATCAACACAGGTGAGGTATGTGTTTTTTTCTGAATTTTTTTTTCATATACAACATCTTTGATCCATGTAGCGAGCTTTGGGTCAGTGACTCCCAAACCAGATGGTTTTAGGGCACAAGGTGTTAAAACACCCCTACGGACTTAATCACCCGGATCTCGGATGTTTAAAAACTAACACAAGCTTTCCCGTTTGACGCGAACTATCACTGCTTACTGAGGCAAGATGTCCGGTTACTAAGTACTTGCTTGGTTTTGTTTTGTTTTTTTTTTTGGCATACAACACATAATAATTGCAGACAGAAACAGAAACTCAGGCAAACGGTCATTGATTAACCACTGATTATTTTAACTAGTCACT
This sequence comes from Zanthoxylum bungeanum, assembly GCA_019454045.1. Classification (NCBI taxonomy): domain Eukaryota; kingdom Viridiplantae; phylum Streptophyta; class Magnoliopsida; order Sapindales; family Rutaceae; genus Zanthoxylum; species Zanthoxylum bungeanum. Next base: position 190,776 of record SKCR01017156.1, read on the forward strand.
TTTCTTAATTCTTTATTATCTAACTGCTTACAAGACTATTTTTAAAAGTGTGCACGAGTCTGACCTAGATAAGAAATTCAAATTTGGGATAAAAGTGAAATTAACATTTATCTTTTCCTAAAACTTTTTAGCTAAACAAACAATTAAATCATTGGACACAAATATTTTTTTTTTCGATTTTAAAAACACACAACCATGTAAAATACGAAAAATAAAATTACTGAAATCAAACACACGAAAAATTTTAATGGAATTTTTGAAAAAATTTAAAAATAGACCCATACCCCCAAACCTAAACTTAGCATTGTCCCCAATGCGTTACAAAACATAATCAAAATAAGGGAACAATAGTACCTGAGTTTTTAATCATCAGCCTCATCCTCATTGCTGTCGTCAGATGGTGGGTCAGGGAACTCTAGAACAGTAATGTGCAAATCATTTGCCATTTGTTGTAGTGCATGGCCGATTGCTCTGTATATTGAAGCATATAATCCACACGAGATCCCAAACGACGAACTTCCTGAGAAATAGTGTGAGGCCTTGATGATCTTTGTGGTGGCTGAGGCGGTTGTTGTTATTGCTGTGCGGAAGAAGATGCTCCAGCTTGAGCATGTCTCTCTGTATAAAATTGCTGGATAATTCTATCAGTTATGGCTGTCATGGGCTGCGTTAATTCCTCCCTTGGTTCAACAGGAACCATGGCCTGTGTGCATAAGGATGATATCAGATAGCAGTAGAACAGGCCAGCCTGTGTTGATCTGGCAGCCCAAGCAATGTTGGTCGATATCAACTGGCCAACATTAATCGTATATCCCTTTAGAATGCAGTATAACAAAATCATACGTTCCTTCGTGACATATGTGATATGCGATCCTGGTAACAAGGTCCTAGTCACGAAATGGAACCAAACTTTTGTCTCAGGTTTCAGCATCTTTGAACTCATCTTCATATATTCTCCAGTGCTACTCATGACCCAAGCAGCATTTGGAACACATAAAGTTTCTGTGAGATGAGTGATATCAATGTTCTCCATTACCGCATAATACTCATCTTCCTCCATCTCTGGAATGTCATAAAACCTGTTAATCGTTGAGGAATCAAATGATATCTGTTGACCTCTCACCATTGCCACACTTGCACGATGCTCATAAGCGTTTGCGTAAAACTCCCGTACAATAGCTGCAAAGGCGGGGTGAGGCTGCTAACAAAGCTTTCGCTAGGGCCATTCTGTGATAATCCTGTCAATATCTGGAAATAACCCTGGGTTGATATCAAATCCCCTCTCCATAATGGGGTGTTTCCGGGTTATTCCGTCCTCATATCGCTTCTCCGCAGCGGCTGATACGAATTTAAAATCATCGAAAGTAGGTGCGGCAGAAGTCGATGCCCTGGATCTTTTTAGCGGCATTTTCAAAAATTCGGCATAGTTTCAGCTAAAAATCGCAATTTTCACCCAATAACACAACCTAATTCTATCACCAAATCACCTCCCTTCGCCTCCAAAACTACGAGTCAATCCAATCAACACTTCCTTAATTCCACAATTTCAAATCCGAATCAATCACCAATGTCAATTAATTTTTAATTTGCAGATTTACCGTTCAATGTTCGGGTTCAATGTGGCTTTGGCGGTGACCTTTCCAGTGAGGTTCCGTTTTGTCTAGGCTCAAAGGATTCGGCTTGGGTGGTTTATGTGGTTCAGTGTGGTTTCGGTAAGGGGTGGTTGTGACTTGGCGAAGGCTGCTCTCGGTTTGACTGTGCAAGGCTCTCGACAGTGGCTCGGTTTCTAGGCAAGGTAGTGGATCGGCAAAGGTTGCAGCTGGTAGATCTCGGTCAAAGGCTCGGCGACTGGTGGTCTCGGCTTTGTTGTTTCTCGGTGGTGAGTGTCTCGGCTGTGACTCGGTGAAGGAAGGGCTCAGTTACGGTGATGAAGGTCTCGGTAAGGATGAAGATGGTTTCGGTCTCGATGGTGGTGGCTAAGACTCGGCGAGACAGTGGGAGTTCGGCTCGGCAATGGACCGGTTTGTCTCGATTCAGGTAGCTCAAGGTCGGTCTGGGTTTGTCTCGACTTGGTCTTGGTTTGGTAGATCTCGGCGATGGCTCTCGGTTAGGGTGGAGGTTGGTGGCTGTTGGTGAGTGTCGAAGGTCGATATTCCGGTTGTGGAGGCTCACGGTTTCGGTAATGGTGGAAGTTTGAGAGAAAATGGTGATTGCTCGGTTTTGTGAGGTTTTGGTTGAAAGAAAATGAAGTGTGAGTGTAGGAGATAGAACCAGTCTCGGCATTTTAGTGCAGAAATCCAACCATCGTCGTGACGCGGGTTTTTTTATTTTTTTATTTTTTTTAATTGGCAAAACCAAGTCTTTCGACGGATAAATCCACTGGGACGCGTCTCACGAGCTGACTCCTTACTCGGTCGTCTCTTCTGGATTGACTTTACATCTTGTGATTTTGTCAAATTTTTCTATTTTGAAAATCCCGCTTGCACTGGCTTGCTTTGTCCGGAAAAATTCCGTTTTTATTTTTCCTGCAAGACTAACACACAAAATTAAAAAGTTCACACAAAATATGAAAACAAATTACAACAAATTGCATGGGTTGCCTCCCTGCTAGCGCTAAATTTTTCGTCTTCAGTCAGACGTGAATGAAATCTATCTGTCAATGAGGTTTCAGCGTCGTTTTGGACGTCCTATTAAAGACAATCCCGTGAGCGTTGCTTTTGAATGGTCTCTTCCAACGGTAAAGTGGCAAAAAGAGTTTTGTCCCATTCAGTGCTTGTGCCACCTTTTTGCTCCTTGTTGTTCCAGTGGTTCCTGTAAAGAAAGAAAGAAAATCAGGAGGTCTCGTATGGTGCTTGACTTGGAATGGGAGTTTCATTCTGTCAAGCTTCTGGGCGATATCTTTGATTTGTACTCCCCAAAACAGCGATGTTTCTCCTGAATGCTCTGGATCTTTATTAAGGTCAGACATTTGCTCCTCCATTTGCTCTGCTTCTTGCTCCACCTTTTCTTCACAGATGAATTTGAAAATTTCTGCATTCAGCTCTTCATCTGTCATCTGTGAAAAACATGCTTCAAAATTGTCAACCTGTGGATGAAAAGATGTGTCAGATTTTAGGTCTTCATCCTCTGATTTGGGTGAAATGATTGGCTCAGGTAGATCTTCTTCAAACATTTATGCAATGGAATCTCAAAGATTTTCATTTTGAGGATTGAAAGTTTAATCTTCCTTTGTTGGTGCAATTGGTACAAACAGCTCAACTTCTTTGTCTTCGTCAGAGTCAGAATAATAAAAATCAAATTGAGACTTTGTTGGTTCAGGCTCCTGAACTAATACCTCAGATTCTTGATACTGCTCAGCCTCATCCTCTGTTATGATGTCATGATGAATCTCGGGATATTGAAAGGCCTCTTCAGTAGTATTTGAATTTGCTCCGTGAGATATGTGATTCAGGTTCTCTGTTAATTCTCTAACTTGATCTGTCATTCTTTGTATAGACATTGCTTGACTTTGAATTTGTGCATCAAATTGAGCTTCCCGTTCCTCGAACCAATCTTTGAGTATGTGAAGCAACTGATCTTCCTCTGATGGTCCTGGTTGATGAAGATCATATGTAGATGGTGGATAAGATGGAAAATGTGATGATTCTTCGTACCTTGAATGATTCCAATAATTCTGCCACTCTGAAAGGTATATACATTGATCGCTCGAGTGGTTACCATCACAAATTACACATCTCCCTGTTTCGTTCTGTTGAGCAATTGTAAAATTGCTTGGTTCTGGCATCCAGTGACAGTCATTGGGCTGGACAACAGGCCTCAGAAAATCGGACTATTGCTCCCAGATGTGGGGTGTATCTTCTTGTAAGGCTCGTGATCTCTCAATCTCCCAATAATGTTCCATTTTTCAATCACCTGAAAACAAAAGAAAGAAAGATAAAAATTAAAAATAAAGAAAATTAGATACAAGTAAATTAGATAGCTTCAAAATTAACAACTCAAGAAATATAAGTCCCCGGCAACGGCGCCAAAAACTTGACCGGCGTAAACACACATGTATAACGCAAGCGCACGTATCGTTCAAGTAGTATAAAAATATCGATCCCACGGGGACTTAATTCCTACTGTTGTTATTAATTATTGAATCTATTTATTTACAAATATCTAATTGAGGTGAAGAAGAGAATGATTGCTTGATTGATTTGGTTGATTGTTGTTTTGCAAAATAAAAAAATAAATAAAAAGACAAAAGAAAATACTAAGGAAAATAACAAAAGACACAACTATCTAGGGTTGTGAATCATTCTAATATATTTTAAAAGATGAAGTGATTATTTTATGTTTGTGTAATAAATCAGTTTACTAACCTGGAACACGAAATTATGCAAAAGCCTCTGTCGATGGTCAGACGTAAATACCCAGTTTAACACAATTGAACCATATATCTATGTCAACCAAATTATATGGATTCATTAAGTTTAAGTTCCAATTATGGCTACCCCCGCCCGACAGGTATATGTCTATCCTGTAAGGAAATCTATTAAAGGGTTATTTATCCTCAAGGAAGATCGTGGGCTATTAAGTCTAAGGCTGAAACCTAAAATCCCTATGTCTAGTTCATTTTAGATTTACCAGATCAATCTTATTGGTGATCAGACAACAAGAAGCATTAAGCTTAAGACTTAATAAGTAAACCTTTAAATTACCCAAACTATAAAATAACCCCTTATAAACCGGTGATATTAGAATTCATCAAAACCCCAGATAACTAACACATAACTAGGGCTAGTAAAAACTTAAAAGTAAAAGACATAAAGTAAAAATGCTGAAAATAAAAGACATAAAGTAAAAGCTGAAAAGTAAAAATAAAATAAAATGCTAAGGTAAAAGGAATTACTTTTACTATTTACTATTTTAGATATCTCCCATAAAATAATATATAAACTTGTGATAATATTACCAAACGACCAATCTGGCGATATCCTTTATTAGTCAGGTTTAAACCAGATTAAAATGAATTACCAACCGACGAATCTAGCGGTATCATTTTTAAGTCAATATTTTAAATAGTGAATATATTATTTTTAAGGGAGATTAATCTAAATAGTAACAGTAAAAGAATTACCTTTCACCATAGCTGGGGAAGTTACCTCCTCATGGTGAATAGTAAAAACTGTAAAAAGTAAAAAAAAAAAGTAAATTACTATATTAACAAAATGTAATTAAAATTATTTACAAAACTAAAAACTAAAAAAAAACTAAAAACTAAAAAAAACTAGAAGAGAAACTCTCTCTTTACATCAAAGAGATGAGAGAGAGTGATGTATTTAAAACTGAAATTTGAAGCTCTATTTATAGGCCCTGGTAGGCTCTGGGCGTCGCGACGCTGAAGGTCTTGGCGTCGCTACGCCAGCTTCTGTCGACGTGGCACGCTCTGGTTCGTCTGTTTGCAGATTCTGGATAAGATGATAAGGTGACACGTGGCAGAGTGGTTGGGCTTCAATTATTGTGACACGTGGCGGCTTCTGATTGGTCGATGAGATTCTTATCCGCCACGTGTCAAATAAGGATTAGAGACTCAATGATTGATGCTGACGTGGCGGTGACGTGGCGAACGTGGCAAAGTGACTGTCGGCACCATAGAATTGCGACACGTGGCACGCTGTGATTGGTTGATGATGACATGGCAATGACGTGGCAGTTTTGACTCGGTCAACCTGGTGATGTGGATGATGACGTGGCACGGCGCATGTTAGCAGATCGGCTGTGATGGTGACACGTGGCACGGTGCACGTTAGCAAAGTCAAACTTTTCTCAAATTCTGACTTGTGGACCCGGCGCACGTTAGCACTGTTCGGCGCATGTTAGACGTCGCGACACTGAAGGTCTTGGCGTCGCGACATGGAAAATTACCAAAATGCCATTTTCTTCCAATTTTCACTATTTTGGCCCAAATCACCTCCAGAGTGTCCTGAAACTTTATTTATCTAAAAAATAACACAAAACACATCAAAATATTCTCAAAACTCAAGAAACTATACAAAATATTAGGTTAAATGAGTGAGAAATAGTGATAGATTTACCACTCATCATCATGCATCATATTTAATTTTATGCCTAAAATTTTATGATTTTAATATGCGATGAATGAATTATTAAAATGCATGCTTATTTTTTTTTTCAGCCATGGTATCTAATTATTGTTATTCTCTCAAATGACAAATTAACGGGATAAAACTATGTTAAATGGAAAAGTAACATGAACACTATCTTGGTCTGTGAAGACCTTAAGTTTGTCATGACGAAGGAATATCCTCCTGAGCCAGCCAGAAATTTAATATACATTTTTCATTAAATAAATTATTATAAGATAATCATTTAAAATATTAAAAGGTTTGTAATTATTAATTTATATTTTATAATTTAATATATTGTTTTGGAATGAATAAATTTAAAATTTGATTTTAAAAACCTTTCATTTACCAAAATTGGTAGTTACACCTTTTAATAAGTAACATATTAATGTCTTGATTACGACATTAAGTAAAATATTTTTTTTTTATTACAAAAATACTCATATTCCGAAACTTGTATAGGAAGGGGAAAGGTATCGTTTATTTTTTGTCAACAAATAAAACCCTATATATAAATAGAAAAAGAGTTTTTCTTTTACCCTAATCTCATTTTGATGAAACCATAGCCATTTTTGTTCTTATTTTTTCTTTCAATTGTTGAAAGAAAAATAGGAAGAACCAAAAAATTAAAAATTAAAAGAAAAAAATCTAGTGTAACAAATTTTTTTATTTAAAGTCAAAAGTGTTTAAAGATTTTGATCTTGTGAGTCAAGCCCACTCTTGTTTTTGTTGGTGGGGAGTCATAGCATGGAAGACTAATTGGAAATCAAACTAAAACACCTTTCTTTCTTCCTCTTCATCTACACGGCAGTGAGTAGAAAAATATGCTCACTACCGCCACTAACAATTTGTTTTGGTGTGCAGTTTGTTTTGTATTTTGTCTAGAAAAATTATGGAATATTGATCGGTGAATTCACACACGTTACGCAAGCCCACGTATCACTCAAGTAGTATAAAAATATCGATCCCACGAGGACTTAATTTCTACAATTATTAATTATTGATGCTAAATATTTATTAGTATCTAATTGAGGTTGGAAATGATTGTTCGCTGGTTGAAGTTGGATTTGAATAAAATAAATAAATAAAAATACAAAATAAAATAAAGGAAATTAATAATAAAGAAAATATTTAGGGTTGTGATTCCGCCTAATATTACTCTAATGATAAATTGATTCTCCTATATATTTGTAATAAATCAGTTTTTAACCTGGAACACGAAGATATGCAAAAGCCTCTGTCGATGGTCAGATGCAAACACCAAAAGTAACCCAATTAACTATATGTCTATTTTAACCAAGAAAATCCGAATTCATTAAGTTCAAGTTTCAATTGTGGCTACCCACGCCCGACAAGTATATGTCTATCCTGGAAGGAAATCTCTAAGGTGAGATCGTGAGCTATTGAATATAAGGCTGAAACCTAAAATCCCTTCGTCAAGTTCATTTTAATTTTACCACATCAATCTTATTGGTGATCAAGTAATAAGAAGCATTAAGGTTAAGATTCAATAAACAAGTCAAAGTATCACACATATTTAAAGAAAATCAATTATTAAACTCGTGAATATTGTGCTTCATCACTTTCCTAGATTAAAATAAAATGCTGGAGTTAGGACATCCACCTTTAATATTTCAAATCTTGAAATCCCTCTTATTATAATAGATAAATTGCATAAATTGCCAACCGACCATATAGGCGGTATCCAATTAAGTCAGGTTTTAAGATAATTTATATATTATAAAATATGGGAGATTAATCTAAATTATCATATTAAAAGCTTCACCCTTCTCCCAGTGGAAATTAATTACAAAACATAAAAGAAAGATAAAACAAACAAACTATTATTACTACTAAAAATAAAAATACATTACTATAAATATATACAAACAATATACAATCCTCAGTTCCTTATTAAGAAAGCTAAGGAAAGTATGAAAATTCTAAATGAAATCAGTTGCTATTTATAGGCTCCAAAAACGGTGCCTGTCGCGACACAAAATACATGTGTGTCGCATCGTGCGCTACAGTAGTGTCGGTAATGAATTATTGTGTCAGCGTCACGACGTGCATAGTATTCTACGTCGTGATGCGGGCTAAGTGTCGGTAGGCTATATTATTGAGTCCGCGCCATGATGCGTGAACAGTAAATTTCTCATTTTGTCATTTTTGTCAGTTTTTCCATCATTTTAGCCCGAGTTGATTCCATTGAGTCCCAAAACTTTATTTATCTGCAAAATACATAAAAACACATCAAAATGTTCAAAAAACTTGAGAAACTAAATAAAATATTAAGTCAAAAGGGCGGTAAATATTGATATATTTTTCGCTCATCACACCCCCAAACCTAACATTTTGCTAGTACTCGAGCAAAACAAACAGAACAAAATGAAATAAACAACTAGGATTAAATTAATCTAAGCCACTTTCGTAGGGATCACGGTTGCATTTAGCATATGCAACAAGCCTTTAAACCCCTAGGTGTCCTTAGTGGACGAGTTGTAGTCTCGTGAGGGCTTACATCGACGATACCCACAAACGTCAATCATGCACATGCAATCACACAAAAAAAAACAAGAAAGAAATAAAATAAACCAAAATAATAACTATATATATAATGTCCTCAGAGAATGTTTAGCAACAAAGTTAAAGGAACCTTCAAAATGCATACTACAACTAAAATCCATTCTTTTAAACAAGGTATCCAAATCAGACTCTAAGTGTGTGTGTGAATAGTTATGCAAAACATCTTTGATTCTAATTAAATAACTAGGTGAGTTTGTCTCAATTTTCAATAGTTGATGGGTCAAACCAACCTGACTATCTAAAATAACTGTTCTGTTTACTACAATATGCGTAAAGTGTGGTATGAGATTTTTTTTGAAAGCTCTACCGTTTGACACGAACAATCACTGCTTACTGAGGCAAGTTATCCGGTTACTAAGTGGAAGCTTATTTATTAACTAACTCAAGCTGTACCATTTGACGCGAATTGTCACTGCTGGCCAGGCAAGACGTCTGGTTACTAAGTAAGGGCTTGGTCAGTTTTTATTCATCATTTTTTTAATATAATCATCATATCGCACATCATAAATAAATGTAGACAGAAATAGATATTCAGGCAAACAGTCATTCATCATCCACCAATTATTTTAACTAGTCACTTTGTCAATTCTTTATTATCTCACTGCTACATAACTATTTTCTAGTGCATATGAGTCTGACCTAGATATTATGCTCAAAGTATAGGATAAAAGTGAAATTAGCATTTATATTTTCCTAGAACTTTTTACTAAAACAAACAATTTTATCATTAGATAATTTTTTTTATCATTTTCCAAGCAAAAGTTAAAACATGCACAAAACATGTAGAAAAGAAAACATGCAGGAAAGAAACATAACAGAGAAAATAATAAACATAAACATCCCCACTCCCAAACCTAAATCTAGCATTGCCCCAATGTGTTAGAAAATAAAATAAAGATGGGGGAACAATGTTACCGTGGTTTAGTCAATCCTCAGCCCCGCTGCCGTCTTTCGAAAGGTCATGGAATACATGAATCTGCATCGCTCATGTTGAGATGGAAAGCCATTTGTTGAAGCAATTTCCTTGTGCCCGTACTGTCTTGTACCATGAAGTCAATATGAGATTCCATTCGATCTAAGCATTGTGACATGGAGCGTGGCCGCGATGATCTTTGTGCAGGTTGCGGTTGCTGTTGTGGCGCTGCATGTGCTGAAGATGAATTGGTTTGTGTTGGGGTTCTCTCTGTTCTCAGTTGTTGAAAAATTCTTACCGTAAGTGCAGTGGTAGCCTGTATTGATTCTTCTCTAGGGTCTATGGGCACCCCAGCTGTTGCACAGAGGTTAGTGATAAGACATAAATATAAAAGTACAGTATGTGCAGAGTGTGCTACCACAATAATATTTCTAGATATCAGCCCACCTATGTCAATAGTATGTCATTCAAGCAAAGAGTAAAGCATATTCATTTGTTTCTTGGTGACATTGGTTATATGGGTACCATGTAAAATGATGCGAGTTAAGAAGTGAAACCAAACTCGAGCATCAGGTTTGAGATACTTAGAACTCATTTTGACATATTCCCCATTATTGTTGATATCCTAGATAGCATTGGGGATGCATAGTATTCTAGTGATATGCTATAGATCATGGTGCTAAATGGTTTCCGTGTATTCATCTTCCTCTATACCTGGTAACCTATAAAACCTATTGATCATGGATCGATCAAATGCCACCATCTGGCCTCTAACAAACACCTGATATGCTAGGTGCTCATAAGCATTAGCGTAAAACTCTCTAACCATAGGAATGCATGTGGGGGTAGGTTGCTTGGAGAACTTGTGCCATTGTCGGGCGGTGATAATTCTATCAATTTGGGGAAACTACCCGGGGTCAATGTCAAAACCCCTTTCCATGATTGGGACTTTTATCCCATTCTTTTTTCATATCTACGCTCAGCGACTGCCGACATAAATTTTATGGCATCGTAACTCGATCCAGAAGCTGCTGAGGTCCGCGATCTCTTAGAGGCCATTTTCAATTTTAAATTTTCACAAAAATTTCGACAGCACCTCCCATATTTTCTAAGAAATTCCAAATTATCACTATAAACTCCAAGACTTCAAAAATTCAAAAATCCTTCGCCCCCAATACTACACAAATTCAACAATCACAACTTTTCAACTACAACCACACAAAAATTTTCACAACCACCACACCAATATTTTTCATAGCCACAACTCAGAAAAATAAAATAAATAAAAACAAAATAGAAAGATAGAACCTGAGATTCACAAGTTTTTCCCCAAAATCAGAAATGACCACACGCGTAATGGAGGATGGGTGAGTTGGGAAGTGATTTGGCGGGTTGAGGGAAGGATTTGATGATTTGATGGAGTTTTTGTAAAGAATATGATGGAGAAGATGATGATTCAAGAGAGAATGAGAGAAGACAAGTGTAGAGATGAAAGAAAATGGGCGTGGGCTACGGTTTTAAGACCTGAAATCGAGCTCGCGTCGTGACACAGAGTGATGCGCATCACGATGTGCAACCCTTAAAATTGGGGATCTTCACATGTTAGGTAAGCGCGTCACGACGTAGAGGGTTTACGCGTCGCAACATCAAAGGCTTAGAAAAGTGTCACATTCTGTCTCATTTGCATCGCGACGTGGGCAAATTGCGTCCCGACGTAATTTTTTTTGGCAAATGGGAATCCTTCGGCGCACATATCCCCTAAGACCCATCTCAAGAGTTGACTCATTACTCTGCCATCTATGATGAATTGAATTTTTATCTTCGTGATTTTGTCAAACATTATTCCGTGATAACCTCATTTTCACTTGCTTGTTTTTCCTTAAGTGCTCCGTCTGTGCCTTTCCTATAAAAATAACACACAAAATTAAAAATACTACAACATGTATACACAAAATACAATAATAGAAATAAGATGAAGAATAAAAATTTACATGGGTTGCCTCCTTGCTAGCGCTAAATTTATCATCTTCAGCCAGACATGTTTGAAGATTGTCGTTCAAGGCGGCTTCATTGTGGTTTTGGACATCTTGGAAATGACAATGCCATGTGCGTTGCTTTTCCATCATCTTTTCCAAAAATGAGGTGGCCAAAAGGATTTTGTCTGACTCAGTTCTCGTGCCACCGTCTTACACCTTATAGCTTTGTGCGGTTCTGAAAGGAAAGAAGGAATATCATGAGGTCTCGTATGGTGCTTGACTTTGAATCGTTGTGCCATTTTGTCAAGCTTTTGGGCGGTTTCCTCGATATGTACTCCCAATGCAGTGATATCTCAGCTGGTTTCATGAGGTTTTTGTTATGCTCCCATATTTGCTCTTGTATTTGCCTTGCATCTTATTCCATCATTTCTTCACATATGTATTTTAACATTTCTGCATTCATCTATTCATCTTACATCTACGTAATGCATGCTCCATAAGTGTCAACCTGAGGATGTAAAGATATGTCTATTTGTAGGCCTTCATCCTTCGTGGTTAGTATGAACGGTTCGGGTAACTATTCTGCTTGTTTCTCCTCACAGATGCAATCAGCAACTAAAGAATTATCCAGATCAAATTGAAATTTTGCTTGTTCGGGTTCCTGAATTGATACCTCTGACTCTTGATACCGTTCAGCCTCTTCCCCTATTAAGGTGTCATCATGAAATTCTAGGTACTCGAATGCTTCATCAGTGTCATCTGAAAATGTTCTGTGAGGTATGTAGCTCTGGTTTTTTATTAATTGTCTCACTTGATCTGTCATTCTCTATATGGATGCTGCTTGACTATAAAAGTGTGCATTAAATTTAGCTTCTTGTTCCTTGAACATGTCAAAAAAAATTTCTTGTATCTCGAACATGTTAGTCAATCGTTCTTCCCATTTCTTGAGCATGTCCATCAACTGTTCTTCCTCTGATGGTTCTAGTTCTTGAGGAAGATCGTAGGTTGATGATAGATAAGATGGAAAATGTGATTTAGTAAGATATGTGGATTTTGTATATGAAGGTCTCTGATAATTCTGCCACCCCGAATTGTAATTGAACATGCAATGATCGCTAGAATGGTTACCATCACATACCCACATCTTATCATTCTGTCTTGAAATGGTTGAGCAAATGTTGTGTTATTTTTGTTAGTGTCCTAGACATGCCACGGGATCTCTAAGCGTGATTATTGTGTGAATTATCAAGAAGTTTACGGAAAAACTTACACTGATCGGCTTTGAATTAAAAAATTTTCCTGGATTTGTAAAAGCTCCAAGCATTCTTTGTTGTTCCAAACTCAAGGGTGAGTTTCCCTATCACATATTTTTAACTCTCCATGTGCTAGCAAGTGGAAATTTTGCAATAAAATTCAAAGAAAATAAAGAGAGGAATTCGACCATTTGAGAGAAAATGGGAGAGAGAGTGAAAAGTTAAGGTTTCCAAAACAAGTGTGTGTTATATATGGTTTCAAAAATCATGTTGGATAAAGGCAAGTGGTTTTGTAAAAAAAAAAAAAAAACCATTTACTTTTTGCCAACTACCACCATCACATTTGACAAGTGATGTGAGTGGTGGGTCCCACCCATTTAAATTCAAAATTCAAGTGAGATTAGATAACACACTTCGGGCTCGGTTACATTTAATCCGATTAAATAAACTTTTCGTCGCGACGTAATTAAATCCAATCCAATTAAATAATAATAACTGGCAAAATTATTACGGAAGTCGGTTACGAATTAATTCCAATTAATTCGTTTGCTTGAATTAAAATCCAATTTTAATTAATTGAAATCTGATTTCAATTAATATATCCAATATATTATTTTAGCCCAATTAAATAAATTAAATAGAAAAATCCAATTTAACTATTAAATTTATTTTACCGATTAATTCTAAATTAATCGCGTTCTCTCTTCTTCACGAATTAATCCCAGATTAATTCATGACGTAATTCATCTCAGATTAATTCCTCTCTGTTAATTAATCCCAGATTAATTTCCTCTCTGTTAATTAATCCCAGATTAATTTTCTCTCTCATAATTAATCCTAGATTAATTTTCTGTTCGAGTCAAATCTCATCGGTGAATCTTTGGGAAGCGACCCAAGCGATCCATGGATATGTTGGCAGTAAATCCGGTTGTCCGACTATCCGAACACGTGCGTACCCCGTACCATATTCTTACCAATTTACAATACATGGTTGGCTTCTAGTAAAGCATCGTGCCTACCCAATTCTCCAGAAATATTCTTCCACGGAATATATAATCTATATCATGCGTAGTTTACATAGTATTGCATATTACTATCCAGTATCGGATGTCACATGCTAGGCCAAGGGTTGGAGTTGTGTCTGCCCCGTGTGAAGCATATAACAGATCACAAACAACTAGTCTCTTTAATCGGAAAGTCATGACCTAGTCATACTTCCCCGATGGTTGAAACAATTTAGAGTACCAATTTTGTATCCCTACATGATCATCATCTCTATATGACTAAAGTGATACTTCCATCTTGACATCACACCCAATACACTACGATTCTCAGTATACCTAGAAAAGGCGTACACAAAACCTGTTAAAGCCCCGGACGACCAAAACCAAAGTATATTGATTGTCGCAAGTATTAGCGATGCAAGTCTCAGGTTAAGACCAAATACATCTACCCTGATTCGGACTCTCATAGACACATAGTCATTCTACCAATGGGATTCTGAGGGGTCTATCCAGAGTGAAGATGTTTCCGTACCATCAGTAAACAGAACCTCATATTACACTTGCATGAGTCTCCAATACCCAAATATGCGAACTATATCGTTAAGCTTCCATAAAGCGCACAAGTGTAATACTAGCCTATTCCACATTATCGATGTCTAGTCTCGATAATACTACGACTAGGGATATTTAATGATTAAACCTTTGTGGATTAATATTGTCTCATATCTTATTAATCCGGTACTAATCATATGTACTTTTATCATTTATATATCCAGGTAATCCAATTACAAATCATAAAAGAGCAATTTCCTTTGTCACATAGTTAACTTTGTACAAGAACACCATGTTATTTACAAAATAGTGATGCTATGGGTCATAATTGTCCAACAATCTCCCACTTGGCCTATAGCCAATCACTCAAGTGTCTAACACCTGAACTATGTATGGGTCGCTCAAAATTTTGCTGAGAAACGGCTTTCATCAGCGGATTTGCAATGTTATCATCTGATGCGATTTATTAGATCATCACATCGCCACGATGTATGATCTAACGAATCAGATGAAATAGTCGAAGTACATACTTGGATCGTTGATGAGACCGTGATTCCTTAGCCTATGTTGTAGCCTAGCTTAACTGCTAACAGAACTACTCCTAATCCAATTAGGAATTTTTATTAGATCTAAAATGCTTCTTTTACTGCCTCAGCTGCAGCAATATTCCTCTTTTATAGTTTAATCGGCAACAGTATCTTGCTTGGAAGATTTCCAGCTCACTACTCCGTTATTCAAATAAAATATTTACCCTTATTGCGACTCAAAGTCATCTTTTATCGGTTTGGAAAGCGGTGAACCCAGTTACCTCAAGTTTTCCTTTCCCCATATTCAAAGAAAGCATCCTTAGTTCATCCAAGATAAAAAAAAAAGATGTTCTTTACATCAATCCAGTGACTATCACCTGGATTGGCTTGATTGTGTCTACATATGCTCAAAACATATGAGACCTCAGGTCACGTACATATCAAAATGTACGAGCTCTAGGAGACTGTCAGCAGCTTTCTAGATCTATCCCAGTAGATCTTTATTCCTAGAATAAAGCCTGCTTCTCCCAGGTATTCCATGGAGAAATTTAATGAAAGCCAAGCTTTCACCGATTGAATTATGGGAATGTCATTGCCGAAAAGCAATACATCATCAACTTTTAGGACAATAATTGTCAGTTCGCTCCCACTAACCTTCTTATATACATAAGAATCATCATCGTTTTAAATTAAATCATATACCATTATGATCTCATCAAAACACTGGTTCCAAGAATGCAATGCTTGCTTCAATCCATAAATGGATCGATTTAACTTGCAAACCTTGTTTGCATGTTTTGCCACGACAAAACCGTCAGGATGTTGCATATAAACATCCTCCAACAGGTTTCCGTTAAGGAAAACGGTTTTGGCGTCCAGCTGTCATATTTCATAAAGGAAAATGCAGCAATAGCAAGCATTATCCGAATGGATTTAATCATGGCAACATGTGAAAGAGTTTCATCGTAATGGACACTATGTCGTTGACGATACCCTTTCTGTACAAGCCTAGTTTTGTACATTTGTACGTTGCCATCCATGTGTGTCTTCCTTGAAGACATATTTAGTACCAATAGGCACAATGCCTTCTGGTACATCAACCAGTGTCCAAACATGGTTGGTATACATAGAATCCATTTCAGACTTCATGGCCTCTTGCCATGATGCGGAGTCGATACCTTGTATCGCTTCCTCATATGTAGTCGGTTCATTTTCCTCAATAAGATTGATATACACATGAGGTGAGATCAGAAACCAATAGCTCCCAGGTTATTTTCTGACTCTCTCTGACTTACGCGGTTCTTGTGTATTCGATGATTGTGGTACAGTTTCCTCTCTGATGAACTGTTCGTGTTCCGTAACGGATTGGTGCCAGAAACAGTATTAATCTGATTTTCATCGAGTTTTACTTTCCTCCCACTTACCACTGTATATAGGAATTCCTCTTAGGAAAACCGCATGGAGAGCAACAATTGAGCATTGTTCTCTTATGAGTTGTATAAGTACTATACTTTGGTTTCCATAGGATAACCTACAAATAGGCACTTATTCGATTTCGGTTCAAGTTTGGTACCATCCAAACGTTTAACGTGCCTAGTATCCCCAAATCTTCAGGAATGAGAAACTCGGTTTCTTTCCTGTCCATATCTGATACGAGGTCTGTCCAACAGATTTTTACAGAACCTTATTCAAAATAAGTATTGCACTGTCTTATACGCATTCCTAGAAGGAAATTGGTATCTCAGAGTGACTCATCATTGACCCTACCATTTCTAACAAAGTTCAGTTTCTCTGTTCGGACACACCGTCCAATTGAGGTGTTCCAGGAGGAGTCCACTGTGAAAGAATACCATACTCTTTCAAGTAATCTTGAAACTCATATGTTTAAGTATTTTACACTATGGTCCGACCGTAATGTTTTTAATACTTTGCCGGTCTATTTTTATACATCGTGTCGAAATTCTTTGAATTACTCAAAATTTTTCGACTTGTGTTTCATAAGATACACATAACTGTAACGCGATGCAACATCTGTAAAGTTTACGAAGTATTCATATCCACTTATAGCCTATCTAGACATGGGCCCACATACGTCACTATGAACTAGGGCTAACAGATCGGTGGTACGTACATATTTACCATGTAAAAGGTATTTTAGGCACTTTGCCTTATAAACAAGATTCACAGACATCATTTGAGTTAGGATCAAATCCGTCCAAGTATCCACTCTTTGAAAGTGTGGATATACGAGTCTTCTTAATGTGTCCCAGACAACAATGCCACAAATAAGTCTCAACAGATTTACTCAATTTGAGCCATTTGTTTGTCATATAATATGTTTGAGATTCATTTATATTCGAAATATAAAGACGGTTATTCACATCTAATGTATATATCTCAATATCATCTTTATAAACAAAACACTCACTGTTCTGTAACATAAAGGTATACCCGCAACGGGTTGTACTAGATATAAAGATAATGTTTCTAGTCAAACGAGGTACATTTTCAACAGTCACCTAATGTAGGTACATGCCCCAAGGGCAGTTCCAAAACTTAGGTTCCTACGCCCAAAACAGTGACTCTCATCCTGTTTCTAACTCCCAGGTCGATCTCATCTGAAGCCAGTCTCCTACTTATCAGCAGATTATGCACATCAGTACATATTTATGTACTACATCCAGTATCAAAAATCCAATTCTTAAAACTAGTATTGGGCATGTTTATAACAAACATACCTGAAGCCGGAGCCTTGCCCCGCCTTCACTTCCTTCATGTCTGCCTTGTCCATATGGCAGTCACGCTTCCAGTGACCCCGTTTGCCACAGTTTAGGCAGACATCTTGGGATATGTCATTTGTCTTCCCAGAAGACTGTGACGATTTAGCCTTGCCTTTTTTTTCACACCTCAGAAGCCTTCGGCCAAGCCTTGGCCTTCTGGCATGTCAAAGTAAGATGCGCCTTGCGCTTCTTTTCCTTTTAGAAACTCTGGCTTTGTCTCCTTAAGTATAGCCATTAACTCTCCAAGAGTTTTCTCTTGGTTCAAGATGACCCCCCAGCATTCGGGCAGAGACTGTAAGATCAAATCTATGAAAGTTTCGGACTCGTAGGTAATGCCCAGCTAACCTAGCTGTTCGACGTCAGCAATCATCTGCGATACCTAGTGCTCGACAGATGTGTTGGGAAGCGGCCGCGAGTGCGCATCGAAAAATTAAAAAATTATGATGCCGCTATCCATTTGCCCAAGACCCATTTGTTTTTATTATTCTACAAGCCTAGGCATGTTACTATATATTCTAAGCATAAAAAATTCATAAAACATGCAAAGAACATAAACTTAAACATGCTAACTATCATAAGAACTCTAATTAAAAATAAAGAAAGAAAAAGACTTACTTGAACCGAAGACTCCTCCAGTCCTCCCTCCAATCTACAAGCTTTTCTTGACCTCAGCAAGCTCTTCCACGTTCCAAAGAGCCACCCAAGTGTGTGGCCTCCAAAGGTGCACACACCAAAGCCAAAACTCAACGGTAAGACTACGCCTTGAGTGCACGGGTATTTTGCCCTTGGTGCTAGCCTAGACAAATACCTCAAAACTTTTAACTTGAGATTCCTCTAGTCAATTAGACTTAAGGATCCTCAAAATCAGTGGCTTACTCTTAAAATTTAGAGTTGCTCACTTATATAAACCCTAGTTATGAAAGATTTTGGTGTAAAAAATTGTAAAGAATTCTTTGGGTTTATATAGGTGCTCCAAAGACAACAAAATTAATTAAGAATCCGATGTGGGATAAATACTAATTAAATCTTAGCCATTGGATCTTAATATAGTGGTAAAATGAGATTATAAAACCCTAATAAGAGTTTGGGCCGAATTGGAATTCAAAACAAATAAAATAAAATAAAAACGCAGATTTTTTTTTTATTTTCTTATTCATTTTTCCAATTCCCAAAGTGCCCCTATCGTCATTCACCAATCCCTAAGCCACTTTGGAACCGCATAAATGATATTTTCAGTAATTAAACACATTGAACCATTTATGAACAATTCCTGCATCAACCATATATGCTGTTAAATTTGTACTGTGCACTGTTAACCATTGATTTCGACTTTATTGTGTTTGACCTTTTGGGTTCCCCTCAAGTTGGACATGAAATGAATCGTGATAATTTAATCAAACATAAATTATCCTCTGATCAGATGGTCGTTCGATTCCAATGACCAAGGTTGACATCTAGCAACATGCCAAGGCCCCCAAATGAGAAAGAAAGATATATACCCATTCTGTATGCGATTTACATATGATACGGTCCCTCGCTTCAATGTATCCCCACCGTTTGACCTAGGGTATGGAAAGTCTCTACCCATATAGTCAAATGTATGATGTTGATAGTGTCATGAATCGTGATAACCCAAGAATCTCACATGATTCTTCCGCTGCGGCCACAGTCTCAAGCACTGATCACACATATCAACCCGCGAACTGGAATACTACTCTTATAAGAAAATATTATCCGAGAGAGTGGCGATTCTCTGTTGAATCTTTACAAACTTCATGTGTTTCAACAAATGACCCAATCATACCCTTGTGACCGGATCTTTTGAACCGGGGAAGGAGAATGACAAAGTCATTGGATCCACACATAAGATTGTAAATACCTCAAGTCTAAGGACTAGTCATACAATCGATACATGAAAGTTCTCACAGACACATGGGATAAACACTCTATGTGAAAAATTTCGGCGGTTAGTTCG
Source organism: Zanthoxylum bungeanum (assembly GCA_019454045.1). Lineage (NCBI taxonomy): Eukaryota > Viridiplantae > Streptophyta > Magnoliopsida > Sapindales > Rutaceae > Zanthoxylum > Zanthoxylum bungeanum. Next base: position 210,473 of record SKCR01017156.1, read on the forward strand.
ATGGACACGAGTAACTCATGCATCCATGTGATACACCAAGCAGACGGATCTCCGCTAGTAGCCTATGAGATCGGCTACCCCACTTAAGGGTGGATCATATCATCATACTAGTCTCTCCGCTTTGTGAACGCCCATATTATTCACAAAACTATGACTATGAACGTTTGAGAGTAATGATTCTTATAAGTCGTGGAAGCCATCATCTTATTACTCCAAAGGCTTTATTACAGTGTTTGATGATTCATATAATTTATGTAAGACACATATAATAAAGATTGCCATTTTATTAATTAATGAAAATATTACAAATACATGTACATATAGCCCATCCACAAGTTGGGTATAGGGCATATCCCTAACAATCTCCCACTTGCACTATAGCCAACTAGTATGAATCTGGACACCATACTCTCGGGTGTGCCTATCATACTTTTGTTGAGTTAGCCCTTTAGTCAGAGAATCTGCAAGATTATATTATGTGGGTATTTTCTCTATAATAACTTATTTTCACTCAACAATCTCCCTGATGAGATGAAATCGCCTGAGTACATGCTTGGATTTCTGGTGGGACCTTGGTTCCTTTGATTGAGCAATGGTGCTCGTGTTGTCACAGTACATCGTTATGTCATTCTTTATCGCGGGAATCACTTCCAGCTCCGTGATGAACTTCTTTATCCAGACTGCTTCTTTAGCTGCCTCAGATGCTGCAATATACTCGGCTTCAGTGGTGGAGTCCGCTGTAGTTGACTGCTTTGAGCTTTTCCAACTAACAGCTCCGCCATTCAAAGTAAACAGATATCCTGTTTGCGATCTACTGTCATCCCTATCGGTCTGAAGGCTCGCATCACAGTAACCAATGACTTTCATCTCGGAACAATCTCCGTATGTCAAAAACACATCCTTAGTTCTTCTAAGATACTTGAGGATTGTTTTGACAGCTGCCCAGTGTTGCTCACCAGGATTTGCCTGATACATGCTCATTATGCTAAGAGCATAAGAGACATCAGGACTTGTACATAGCATGGCGTACATGATCGATCCTATTGCTGAAGCATAAGAGATCCTACTTATACGCTCTTTATCTGAATGAGTATATGGACATTGCTCCTTAGATAATTTGATTATATGAAAAGTAAGTAAATTACCTCTTTTGGAATCTTCAATTTTGAATCTTTTCAAAACTTTATCTATGTGCGTAGATTGAGAAAGTCCTAACAACCTCTTAGATCTATTAGAATAGATCTTAATGCCGAGGATGTAGACTGCTTCTCCCAAATATTTCATGGAGAAATTCTGAGATAACCATTGCTTGGTTACTTGCATCATGGGAATATAATTCCCGATGATTAATATGTCATCGAAATATAATACAAGAAATATAACAGCACTCCCACTACTTTTCCTGTAAACAAAGGCTCGTCTACATTTTTGATGAAGTCAAATTCTTTGATTGTCTCATCAAATCATATATTCTAACTTCTGTAGGCTTGCTTGAGTCCATAAATGGATCGTTTAAGCTTGTATACTTTATTATGATCATCCTTAGATGCAAACCCCTCAGGTTGTGTCATATAGACTTCCTCTACGAGGTTCCCATTAAGGAAAGCTGTTTTGACATCCATCTGCCAAATCTCATAATCAAAGTGTGCAGCTAGTGCCAGTAAAATTCGAATGGACTTTATCATTGCAACAGGCGAGAAGGTTTCGTCATAGTCAATTCCTTGTATTTTTCTATAACCTTTCGCCACCAACCTAGCCTTATAGGTTTGGATGTTGCCTTCTGCATCAGTTTTACGCTTGTAAATCCACTTGCAGCCTATGGGTTTTATCCCTTCAAGTGCATCCACCAAGTCCCAGACTTGATTCTGATACATAGAGTCTATTTCGGATTTCATGGCCTCAAGCCACTTGACTGAATCAATGTCACGCATTGATTCGTCATAACTAGTGGGATCGTCATTAACAATGACCTGATCATGTTCCTTATCAATATGGAAACAATATCTTTTAGGCTCATATATTTCCCTACCAGACCTTCTAAGTTCATAACCTTGTGGTTGTTCTGTCGCTGCCCTTTTGAGGGGCCTGGAGTTTAGTTCTATGTTAGTTTGTTCTTCTCGTACCTCATCGAGGTCAAGTCTAATCCCACTATATTTCTTGAGAAGGAATTCATTCTCTAGAAATTTAGCATTTTGTGAGACAAATGTTCTTTGTTCATTTGAGACGTAGAACACGTATGCTCTTGAGTTCAAGGCATATCCTACAAACTTATATTTAACTGCCCTATCATCCAATTTGTTAGTTTGTGTGAGCTTAACATATGCGTCACATCCCCAAACTCTTAGATAACTAAGACTATGACTTTTCCCAGACCATAACTAATATGGTGTTTGACTAACAGTCTTGGAAGGAACTTGGTTTAGTAGTAGTGTTGCAGTTTCTAAAGCAAGACCCCAAAATGAAAGAGCTAGATCTGTGCCTGGTATCATTGATCGGACCATATCTAATATTGTCTGATTTCTCCTTTCAGAGACCCCATTATGCTGTGGAGTTCCCGGAGGAGTCCGCTGGAAAACAATGCCATTTTCTCTCAAGTAATCTTGAAATGTGTCACTTAAGTATTCACCATCTCGGTCAGACCTTAGTAACGTAATACTTTTATTAAGCTGGTTTTCTACTTCAGCTTTGAAGTCTTTGAATTTCTCAAGGCTTCAATTTGTACCGCATAAGGTACACATATGCATATCGCGAGTGATCATCGATAAAGGTAATGAAGCAGGAGAATCCACCTCTAGCGGTGACTGACATTGGTCCGCATACATCAGAGTGTATGAGTTCTAATGTCTCCAATGCACGCTGTCTTTTACCTTTGAAGGGTAATTTGGTCATTTTACTAAGTAAACAATACTCACAAGTTCCATAAGGTTCTGTTGGATAATATGACCCATAGCGTCACTATTTGTACAGATCATGGTGTTGTTGTACAAATTAACTATGTGACAAAAGAGATTGCACTCTTATCATTTGTGATTAGATCACCTTAGATATATAAGTGATGAGAGGTCCCTATGATTTATTCCTGGACGGAGAATGATATGAGACAGTATCAGTCCACGTAGGATAAATCATTAAATATCCCTAGTCGTAGTATTATCGAGACAGGACATCGATAATGCGGAATAGGCTAGTATTGCACTTGTGCGCGTTGTGAGGGCACAACGTCATAATTCTCATATATTTAAGTATTGGATACTTATGCAAGTGCGATAGGAGGTTGTGTTTCACCGATGGTACGGGAAACAGCTTCGCTCTGGATAGACCCCTCGGAATCCCATTGGTATTATGACTATGTGTCTATGGGAGTCCGTCATCAGGGTAGGTGTATTTGGTGGTCTTAACCTGAGACTTGCACCGCTAATACTTACGATAATCGGTAGACTTTGGTCTTGGTGGTACAGGGCTTTAACCGTTCTGCGTACACCACTTCTGGGTTTATCAGAGAGTCGTAGTGTATTGGGTGTGATGTCAAGACGGAAGTATCACTTCAGTCATAGTGGAGATGATGTCACGCAGGATACGGTACTAGTGCTCTTGAGTGATGCGCATCCAATCATGATATTATGACCAGGTCATGAATATCTGATTATAGAGACTAGTTACCAGACATCCGACATGTGCTTCGGACGGGGCAGACACTTATCCAGCCCCAGCCCTAGCACGTGACTATCTGATACTGGACCGATATACACAATACTACGGTATACTACGTTTGATACAGATCTATATATTCCTGTAAGAATATTTCTGGAGAATTGGGTAGGCATGGCGCTTTGCTAGAAGCCAACCTTGTCTTGTAAATCGGTATAACGTAGTACGAGGTACTTACGTGTTCGGATAGTCCGACGACCGTATTTGCTGCCAACATATCCGGAGATCTCATGGGTCGCTTCCCAAAGATTCACCGATGATGTATGACTCGCACTATGATTAATCTGGGATTAATTAGTAGAGAGAGAAGATTAATTTCTAGAGAGAGAAAATTAATCTGGGATTAATTGCGGAGATATTTTATCTGGGATAAAATATTAATTAAAGAGAGAGAACGATTAATTTGGAATTAATCGATAAAATAATATATTCGATATATTATAAGAAATTAGATTTCGACGCGGAATTGAAATTGGATTTTAATTCGGGCAACGAATTAATTTAGAATTAATTCGTTAGCGACGTGAATAGTGAATTCGCTAGGCGTAATCATTTAATTACGACGCGACGGAAAATTCGTTAATTTGGAATTAGCGAACCCGAGCCCGAGAGTGTTGCGAGCGCATTCGCATTTCGAATTCGAGTGCGGCACGTAAGTCACATCAAGCGTCAAATCTAGTCGCATCAATTGTCAAATCACATGTCACTTTGAGTGATGTGACATGATATGTTGTCACTTTAATAAAGTGACTTGATGTGATAGGTAAAAGTAAAAAGCATTGATTGATTGTTACTTTTGACTTTTTGGAATAAGAAAATGTTTTAATATTATGTTTATTTATTTTTGGAAAATAAATAATAGATATATGTACTTTTTCTCTCTCTCTCTTATGAAACATTCGTCCTCTCTCCTTGGAAAATGGCTTCACGCCTTTTCATTTTCTTCCTCTCCTCTCTCGGCTTTGAGCCAATTTCTTCACTCTTCTTCTCCAATTTTGGTTGGGCGTGAGAAGCATGAAAGAACCTAGTGCTAGCACACACACATTGGTTATATTATGGTGATAGGGAAACGAATTTGTGAGCATGGAAAAGCTTGAAGCTTGGAGCTTCAATGGTGATGACCATGGCCGAATCTTGGAGGTGCTTCAACCATCAAAACCGCACAGCTCACTGCACTTGGAAGCCATTGCCGAGCCTATGAGAAAGGAAAAAGACTTGTGTTCTTTGCATCTCAAACCAATCATTGTGAGTATTTGTTTCCGCCATTATTCCTTGATGTGTTCATACGATTTTATGCTTGTTTTGGATGATTCTTGGGACCTAATTAGGAACTCAACAATGGTATCTTGAGCCTTGAACAAGCATGAAAAAGTTAGGGTTAAAATTGGGTAAAACGAATTTGGGCATGTTTTGATGAAATTGTTTGTTATAGTATGCTTAAATGAGATGGAATTAATGATTGATTAGATCAATTTGAAGAAATTGTGTTTGGAACAAATTTCCCCAATTTTTTGTGTAGGCCAAAGTTGACAAAATTGGGTAAACTCAATTTGAGCATCAATTGATTAAATTGTTTAGTATAGTATGCTTGAATGAGGTTGAATTGATGTTGTGCATGATCAATTTCATGAAATTTGGTTGGATCCATTTTTCCCCAAATTTTGGGCATGACAAATTTGGGTAAACTTGATTTTGAGCATGTTTGATGAAATTGGATGATTTAGAATGCTTAAAGTATGTTTAATTGAGGATTGATTGGATCAATTTGTTGAAAATGAGTTTGGAACAATTTTCCCCAAATTGCTTATGTTGGCCGAAAATTGAGACCCTAATATCTTGGTGAATTTTTGTTTGTTTGATCATTGGATGACTTGAAACAAGTGGGTAATGTTGAATTGAAATTTGATTGGATTGAATTTTGATTTGGAACAATTTTCCCAAATTAAAGTAGGCTTGGCCGAATTCAATTGGATATGAAATTCATTGTGTTTTTTGTATTTTGATTCATTAGATGAGTTTAATTGATTTGGGAAATGATGATTGTGGATTCAATTGGATTGAAACCGAATCGGATTGGAAAAACCCCTAATTACCGAGAACAAAAGCATGTAAATTGGGTTTGATTTTAATAAATTGTGTTGGACACTATTTAATGTTAAAGTGCATGATTAATTAGGCTAATTGATGTTTTAGAAATGTTAATTGGATAATTAATTGTGTATTACACTTAGGTTAATTAATTATGGAATTTGGAATTTTATAAGTTAATTAATTGGGCTTATTTTGGAAATTGGGCCTTAAGGTTGTAATTGGGCTTTTGGGCTTGGTTGTACCAAGTTAGGTTTAGGCCAATTTGGTTGGATCCAATTGGGCCCAAAACCGCATCCATAAAGTCCAATTATGACTTAATGGACCTTAATTATTTAATTGGGCCTAATGGGCCAAAATTAATTTAAAGGCTTATGGGGTAACTCCCGGATTGGATTTTGGTTATCAGTTTGACCCGAGTTGACCAAAAGTCCACGCCTTAAGAAATTAATTAAAAGCCCATTGGACTTTAATTAAATAAACATTAGATGTTAATTGGGCTTTGAGACCCATTGCGATTAAATTTGGAATTTAAGTCGTAAAGGTTCATTAATAAAGTGTAATATTCAATTTGGAATTGAATAGTGAATTAGTATTAAATACATGTTAAATTGGATTTAATGTTGTAGTTTAATTTAATTCAAGAATTCGTACTTTCAGTACTTATTCGCAAAACGAGTTTGACTCGAGCAAAAATCAAATCGTTGTTTGAACATTGGATGATCACTAATTATCAGATTAATTAATTGGATTAGATTGATTGATAACATGCTTGTATGAATACATGGTTGTGATGCATGAATAATGTATATCGGATGGATATTAGTCGGGTGGGGCAATTTTGGAAATTGTGTAATAAATTTGATTTATTAAATTGGACCTGCGTGTCCAGCCTTATCACCTCTATACTCTTTGTATTCTCTTCTCACCTATTCCCCTCAATGTAAATGAGGTTTCTTTAGAAGTGTAGTGTAACGGGTAGAAGTAAATACATGTGCTAGCTTTGGAGAGAGAAAATGAGAGATTTGATCTAGGATCAATGTAAAGTATCCATCCGCATATCATTATTATTTTATTTTCATACTCGCTTTATTATGTGTTTAGAATGCATGTTTAAGGGTGTATGATGATGAGACCTTAACAAAGATAATTGAATTGGTAGCCAATTTGCACGCGAAAAACCCTCATCAAATATCATGCGTTTTTCCTTCCATTGAGTGATTCTTACTCAAGATCCGAGATTGGCATGGGTTGTTGGCCAAAGTCAAGCCCTTGTCCGTCGAAGATGTGTTTGAATCACGAAGGCTTTGTTCCATATCAGTGTCTTGTCCAAGTTGTGGTTTGTTGGCCAAAGTCAAGACCACTTCTTGTCCATCGACATTGATTACGAAGCTTTCCATGGTCAATGGGTCGCGCTTGACTGGGATCACTAGGTTTGTTGTGCCAAAGCCAAGGCTTAGTTGATTCAGAGGAAAAAGGTTAGGTAATACATTGGATGTATTGGCATATATAAGATATATGTTTAGGATTTGGATATCCGCCTACTGGATCTAGGAATTGGATGAGATCCAATTGATCTTCGAGATCTACCTAGTTAATTATCATACAATTTGTTGGCCAAAGTCAAGATTGTGTGATATTTAACGGGATCCTAGCCCACTAGGAAACACGGTTTCCCGAGTACTCGACAGAGGGTTAGAGGCTCGCCGAAAAATAGTGGGAGGCAAGAATTGAATTTGCAATACTCGTTCAATTACTCGCCATACGCGCTCATTCAAATTATTTCGTCGTTAGATTAAATGTTAGTTGGACTAATATTTAAATTGTTGTTTTAATAATCAGTTGGACTGTATTATATTTGATTATATATAATTGGATTATATTAATCAATATATTTGAATTAATTAATTTCAGTTTACAGTTGATTTTATAGTTGGACTATAGTAATCAATGTAATTGAGGTTAATTAATTTAGATTATATTTGATTATATAGTTGGACTATTATAATCATTATAATAAATAGTACCACAAATCGTTGATTAAATAGTTGGACTATTAGAATCAAGATATAAAAATGAAAGATTAGTGTTTAAGACATAATCCTGGGTGAAAATGTATTTAAACGACTTTAATTTTCAAATTGGGAATAAATTTCAGGATGGTCCTGGAAAAATAATAAGTTATTTTATTTGATAAAATAACGTATTATGCCTAAGCCCAGAGTTAAGCAAATAGTAGAGCATAATCTTTGGAAGATCATGTAATGATAACTTAAGTGCTTAATCCATTATGTTTGTCATAATTATGTTCACAGCTAGTATTAAAATTGGATTTTAGATACTTAGTGTGGTACATAAAATATATATATTGATGTTCAGAATCTATTTTGAACAGGATACTGACTTCAATTGAGATTTATCTGCGAATTGAAAACGGGACGAAAGTCGCTGTTTTAACCGTAGATATCTGAATTTAGGAACTACCTTCGGGTTAGTACTTAAATTTAGAAACTGTTATAATGTAGCTAGTTTGACTAGAAACATTATCTCTATATCGCGTATAACCCGCTGCGGGTGTACCTTTATATTCTAGAACACTAAAGTGTTTCATTATATAAAGATGATATTGAGATAACACATTAGATGTGAATAACAGGATTTATATTTTGAATATAAATAATATCTCAAATATATAACATGACAAATAAATAGCTCAAATTGATTTGATCAGTTAAGAAACTTAATTGTGGCATAGTTGTCAGGGACACTGATAAACAAGAATCGTATATCCGCACTTTTGAAGAGCGGATACCAGGACTGATTTGATTCCATTCAAATAAAGTCTACGAATCTAGTCTATTTGGGCAAAGTGCCTAAAACACTATTTACTTGGTAAAAGTGTAAATGCCACCGATCTGTTAGCCCTACTTCATAGTGAAGCAAGTGGGCCCATGTCTAGCTAGGCTAGATATGGATATGAATATTTCGTGACCTGTACGGATGTGGCATCGCGTATGGTTATGTGTTTCTTTTGAAACACAAATCGGAAACTTTTAGAGTTTCGACACGAAATAGACAAATAGATCGGCTAAAGTATTAAACCGTCACGGTAAGACCGTAATGAATAATACTTAAACAATAAGTTTCTAGTATATTTGAAAGAGTATAATATTCTTTCAAATAAGGACTCCTCCCGGAACACGTCAGTTTGATGGTGTGTCCGAACAGATTAACCGAATTTTGTTAGACATGATAAGGTTAATCACGAGTCGCTCTGAGCTACCATTTCCTTCGACGGATATGCTAAACAGTGCAAGAACTTATTTTGAATAAGGTTCCATAAAATCTGTTTGACAGATTACATATTAGATATGAACGGGAAAGAAACCGGGTTTCTCATTCCTGATAATTTGGGTATGCTAGGCATATGTTTGGATGATACCAAACTAAAACCCAAATAGGATAAGTGCCAAATGTAGGTCATCCTAGGGATACCGTAAGTATTGTACTTATACACCTCACAAGAGAACAATTAGATTGTTGCTCACCATACGTTTTTCCTGATATGAATACCGATATGCAGTGGTAAGTGGGAGGATAGTATAACTCGATGGAAATCGGAGTAATACTGTTCAAGGCACCGAATCTTAATGGAACACAAATAGTTCATCAAGGATGAGACTATTACCATTAATCTTCGAATACACAAGAACCGCGTAAGTCGGACAGAGTCGGAAAACAACCTGGGGTATGGGTTTCTGATCTAACCTTATAAAGATGTGAATCTTATTGAGGAATACCAACTGACTACGTATGAGGAAGTGATACAAGATATCAACCCCCAATTATGGCAAAGTGCCATATAATCCGAAATGGATTCCATGTATATCAACCAGTTTGGATACTAGTTGATGTACCACAAGGCATTGTGCCTAATGGTACTTAAAAGTCTTCTAGGAAGACATACATGGATGGCAACATACCAACGTATAAAGCAAGGCTTTAACGGAAAGGTATCGTTATCAACATTGTGTTGATTACGATTCAACCTTTTACCTGTTGCCACGGTAAATCCATTTGGATAATGCTTGTTATTCGATCCATGATTGGATTGAAGCAAGCATTAGGTTCTTGGAATTATCGTTTTGATATAATCATAATGATGTATGATTTAATTCAAAACGAAAATAATTCTAGTGTATATATAAGAAGGTTAGTGGGAGCGCACTGACAGTGGCTGTCCTATAAAATAATGATAATACGTCATTTCTTGGAAATGATATTCCCATAAAATAAATATCGGCGAAAGCTTGGCTTTCGAAATACTCTCCTAGAAACCGTACATTGAAAATGTACAACACCTGGTGTATCATACTCTTTGAGCATATGGATTCACAAACAGGGCAATCCGAGTGATAGTCACTGGATTAATGTTAAAAACATCCATTAGTATCTTAGAGAACTAAGGATGCTGTCTTAGTCTATGGAGAAGGAGAACTTGAAGTGACTGGGATCACTGTAGCAAGTTTCCTATAACTGATAAAGACGACTAAAAGTCGCAAACGGTACTATATAGTTTGAATAACGGAACAGTGAGCTGGAAATCTTCCGAGCAAGATTCTGTTTCCGAATAAACAACAAATACGGATTATTGCTGCAGCTGAGGCAGCAATAGAAGCTATTTGGGTCGATAATAAATCTAATTAGATTAGATATAGTTCTGTTAGTGGCTGAGCTAGGCGTCAGCACAGACTAAGGAATTAAAGGTCTCATCGACGATCCAGATATATACTTCTATATTCATCTGATTCGTTCGGATCATACATCGTGGCGATGTGATGATCATGTAAATCGCATCGGATGATAATCATGCAAATCCGCTGACGAAAACCTTTTCTCAGCAGTTTGAGCCACCGTACATAGTTCGGGTGTTAGACACTCGAGTGACTGGCTATGTGCCAAGTGGGAGATTGTTGGATAATATGACCCATAGCGTCACTATTTGTACAGATCATGGTGTTGTTGTACAAATTAACTATGTGACAAAGGAGATTGCACTCTTATCATTTGTGATTAGATCACCTTAGATATATAAATGATGAGAGGTCCCTATGATTTGTTCCTGGACGGAGAATGATATGAGACAGTATCAGTCCACGTAGGATAAATCATTAAATATCCCTAGTCGTAGTATTATCGAGACAGGACATCGATAATGCGGAATAGGCTAGTATTGCACTTGTGCGCGTTGTGAGGGCACAACGGCATAGTTCTCATATATTTAAGTATTGGATACTTATGCAAGTGCGATAGGAGGTTGTGTTTCACCGATGGTACGGGAAACAGCTTCGCTCTGGATAGACCCCTCGGAATCCCATTGGTATTATGACTATGTGTCTATGGGAGTCCGACATCAGGGTAGGTGTATTTGGTCTTAACCTGAGACTTGCACCGCTAATACTTACGATAATCGGTAGACTTTGGTCTTGGTGGTACAGGGCTTTAACCGGTTCTGCGTACACCACTTCTGGGTTTATCAGAGAGTCGTAGTGTATTGGGTGTGATGTCAAGACGGAAGTATCACTTCAGTCATAGTGGAGATGATGTCACGCAGGATACGGTACTAGTGCTCTTGAGTGATGCGCATCCAATCATGATATTATGACCAGGTCATGAATATCTGATTAGAGACTAGTTACCAGACATCCGACATGTGCTTCGGACGGGGCAGACACTTATCCAGCCCCAGCCCTAGCACGTGACTATCCGATACTGGGCCGATATACACAATACTACGGTATACTACGCTTGATACAGATCTATATATTCCTGTAAGAATATTTCTGGAGAATTGGGTAGGCATGGCGCTTTGCTAGAAGCCAACCTTGTCTTGTAAATCGGTATAACGTAGTACGAGGTACTTACGTGTTCGGATAGTCCGACGACCGTATTTGCTGCCAACATATCCGGAGATCTCATGGGTCGCTTCCCAAAGATTCACCGATGATGTATGACTCGCACTATGATTAATCTGGGATTAATTAGTAGAGAGAGAAGATTAATTTCTAGAGAGAGAAAATTAATCTGGGATTAATTGCGGAGATATTTTATCTGGGATAAAATATTAATTAAAGAGAGAGAACGATTAATTTGGAATTAATCGATAAAATAATATATTCGATATATTATAAGAAATTAGATTTCGACGCGGAATTGAAATGGATTTTAATTCGGGCGAACGAATTAATTTAGAATTAATTCGTTAGCGACGTGAATAGTGAATTCGCTAGGCGTAATCATTTAATTACGACGCGACGGAAAATTCGTTAATTTGGAATTAGCGAACCCGAGCCCGAGAGTGTTGCGAGCGCATTCGCATTTCGAATTCGAGTGCGGCACGCAAGTCACATCAAGCGTCAAATCGCTAGTCGCATCAATTGTCAAATCACATGTCACTTTGAGTGATGTGACATGATATGTTGTCACTTTAATAAAGTGACTTGATGTGATAGGTAAAAGTAAAATCATTGATTGATTGTTGCTTTTTGACTTTTTGGGATTTGAAATGTTTAATATATATGTTTTTTATTTTTGGAAAATAAATAATAGATATATTTAACTTTTCTCTCTCTCTCTTATGAACATTCGGTCATCTCTCCTTGGAAAGGCTTCACGCCATTTTATTTTCTTCCTATCTCTCTCTCTCGGCTTTGAGCCAATTTCTTCACTCATCTTCTCAATTTTGGTTTTGGCTGAGAAGCATGAAAGAAACCTAGTGCTAGCACACACACATGGGTTATATTATGGTGATAGGGAAACGAATTTGTGAGCATGGAAAAGCTTGAAGCTTGGAGCTTCAATGGTGATGACCATGGCCGAATCTTGGAGTGCTTCAACCATCAAAACCGCACAGCTCACTGCACTTGGAAGCCATTGCCGAGCCTAGGAGAAATGGAAAAAGACTTGTGTTCTTTGCATCTCAAACCAATCATTGTGAGTATTTGTTTCCACCATTATTCCTTGATGTGTTCATGCGATTTTATGCTTGTTTTGGATGATTCTTGGGACCTAATTAGGAACTCAACAGGTTCATATTTGAAGGGTCTGAAATACCCATCCTTATGTAGCTTAGGTAATCTTGTTTCGTTGATATGACCTAAGCGACTGTGCCATAGAAGTGATTCATTGAGATTATTCGAGTTAACGTTGTATTTATTATAGGTTGAACATTTTTTGTTAGTTTGTAAGACATAGATACCATTATTTAAAATACCATCTCCATATTTTATTTCATTGAAATAAATAGAACATTCATTACAATTTATTAGGCATGAAAAGCCTTTATTACATTAAGAAGAAATTGAAATGATGTGCTTTACTAGAGAAGGTACATAAACATAATCTTCTAAGTCTAAAACTAAACCATTCGGCAAAACTAATGAATAAGTCCCCACGCACAATGCAGTCAGTTTTGCTCCATTACCCATGCATAAGTCAACCTCCCCATGACGGAGTCTCATACTATTTCTCAGGCCCGGCACATTGTTACACAAGTGAGTCCCACAACCGATGTCAAGCACCCAAGTAGAAGGTTTGGAGTTTTGAGAATTTAGATCAATCATATACAACTTACCTGAAGCATTGGGCTTCTTGGCCTATTGGGCTTCCCTAGCTTCATTGGCTTTCAAGGATCTGCACTATTTCTTCCAATGACCCTTCTTTCCACAAAAGAAACATTCCCCTTTCATTTTTTCTTCTCCACCTTACCATTGGGCTTTAGGTGATCTGGAGCCTTGCCCTTATTTTCTTTGGGCCTCGTGGCTTCAGGTTCGTACCCGTAAGCATGATGGAGGTTTTAAGCTCCGGTTTCAAGTAATTCTCTTCTTGCTTTATCAGATTGTGCAATTCTGCTAAAGTAGCTTCTTTATTAGACAGATGAAACTGCATAATAAAGTTTGAGAAGTCTTTTGGTAAGGACTGAAGAATTAGATCGTGACCTATCTCATGATCCATGATGAACCCGAGGTTGGCCAATTTTTCCATATGGCCAATCATCTTAAGCACATGTCCACTAACAGATCCTTCATAATACCTTGTTTGGAATAAGGCACATGACATTTGGAATCTCACGGTATGAATGGAAGTTGTATACAACTCCTTCAAGTGAAAGATGATGGTTTGAGCATCCATATCTTCGTGAACTTTCTAAAGTTCGTCCGACATAGAGCCAAGCATTATGCAAACTACTTGCTCATCATCATCGACATGTTTCTTCCAAGCATCAAATATATTTTGGTCAGCATCTTCTGCGGGTTCAGGGGGAAATGGTCTTCCAAGAACATAGAAAATCTTTTCTTTTCGTAAGACAATTTTAAGATTTCTAAACCAGTCATTGTAGTTGTCCCCTTCGAGCTTATGCTCATCAATGATGGAACGAAGTGATATTCTGTTTGCCATTTGAATGTTTGTGAAATATTTTAACCCACATGTTAAAAGAGAATGTTAAAATTAGGAATATTTTTTCATTAATGTTTCATAATAACATGGCTTTTAATATTATGAAGTTGCTCTCACTCAATTGTTTTAAAATTTTAAGCAAATCGCATCAACCCCAATATGATGGATTTCTTGTGGGCAAGGATCGCATTATCATCATTTCACAACTCTGACTAGGGCCGGTCGTTATAAAATACGATAATTAGGTAGGTTCCCAAGCAATTTATGAAATAAATCACATTTCCTTGATCATTGGTTTGTGTTGGAGTTTAATCAAGTCCACAAGATCACAAACAATGCATAAAAAACGAGTTGTGAACACATCAAAGGAGTAAGGCGGAAACATAACTCACATTGATTGGTTTTGATGAAATGAAGAACATGCGTTTTTTGGCTTCATCAAGCTCGGTTTTGGGGCTTCTGGAACTGCAGTGAACGCACAGAGGGGGCTGTGAAAATCTCCTCCATTTTCGGCCATGGATGACTCCATTGAAGCTCCAAGCTTCAAGCTTCCTTGCTCAAGAAGATGCTTCCCTATCACCTATGTATGCCTCCTAGAGTGTGTGCTAGCACTTGTATTCTTCTTTTGCTTCTCAAATCATCGGTCAAACCAGAAAAAATTGATGAAGAATTCGGCAGTGAGCCGAGAAGAAGAAGAGAAGAAAATGGGAGGGAAAGGAGAGAAAATCGTGAACTGTTGCATGTGGAGAGAGAGAAGACCGAATAATGTGTTAAGTGAAAAGAAAAAGTAATTTATATTTATTCATTTATTTTCCAAAAATAAATAAAACAAATATATATATTCCAAACCTTTTCATATTCCATCACTTTTACTTATAACTTTAAGTCATATCACATCACTTTACATATCACATCTATTCACTTTAATAAAGTGACATATTGTCAAGTCACATCACTCAAAGTGACAAGTGATTTGACAATTGATGCGACTAGCGATTTGACGCTTGATGTGACTTGCGTGCCGCGCTCGAATTCGAAATGCGAATGCGCTTGCAATCACTCTCGGGCTCGGGTTCGCTAATTCTAAATTAACGAATTTTCCGTCGCGTCGTA